>APFE031045520.1:0-38658 GCA_000404065.3 Pinus taeda
CTCTGGCTGCAAGTATTTCTTAACTTTCATTGATGATTTCTCCAGACGCACTTGGGTATACTTCTTAAAACTCAAGAGCGAAGTATTTAACACATTTTTGGCCTTCAGAGCCTTTGTTGAAAAACAATCTGGACATCAAATTCTTAAGCTAAGAACTGATAATGGTGGAGAATATGTTAAAAACACATTCATCAACTTTTGCACCGAAAATGGGATTCAAATGCAACATACTGTTCCATACACTCCACAACAAAATGGTGTAGCTGAAAAGAAAAATCGCACCTTAAAGGAAATGGCTAATTGTATGCTGCAATCTAAAGGACTCAGTCTTAGTTTTTGGGCCGAAGCAATTAATTGTGCAAATTATATAATAAATCGCACTCCTACTAAGGTTCTAAAGAACATCACTCCAGAAGAAGCTTGGAGTTCCATTAAACCAGATGTAAGTCACTTTCGTATTTTTGGAAGTGAAGCATGGGCCCATATTCCAGATGAAAAGCATAAAGCTTTAGAACCTAAGAGTGAGCAATGTACTTTTGTTGGATATTCTGAAGATGTAAAAGGTTATAGACTTATTCCATTTAAGTCCAAAAATGTTATCATTAGAAGAGATGTAAAATTTGATGAAAATAAATCGGCCTGCGAGCCTAGTCCGGCGGATGTGCCACCTCTTCCTTTCTCTTCTACTTTTGAAAACATTTCTTCTTCAGATGATGAAAGTGAGGATGATAATCCTCCACCACCTTCTCAGGATCATCCTTCAGCTCCTTCAGCGCCTTCACTTCCAAGATGGGTCCGCACTACTCGGGATGCAGCAGGTGATCTTGCCGGTGATCCTACAGATCAGCGACGTACACGTTCTCAGTTTGAAAGAGCCTCTTCTTTACTGGCTCAAGCTCCAGTAAATCATGATCCTGACACTTTTGCAGAAGCTTCAGGCCATCCACATTGGGAAGCAGCTATGAATGAAGAATATCATTCATTGTTGGCAAATGATACATGGAATCTTGTTCCTCTACCAAAAGGACGCAAACTTGTTAGATGTAAATGGGTTTACAGAACCAAGTATGGACCAGATGGGAAAGTTGATAAACATAAAGCTCGTCTTGTTGCTAAGGGCTTTCACAGGTTGAAGCCATTGAATACACTGAAACCTTCTCCCCTGTTGCCAAAAAGAACTCTATCCGCCTTGTTCTTTCCCTTGCTGCCTCTTTAAAATGGGAAGTCCATCAGATGGATGTTAAATCTGCCTTCTTGCATGGGGACTTGCATGAAGAAATCTATATGGAACAACCCATTGGCTCCATCCAAACAGACTCTAGCCTTGTATGTCGACTTAAGAAATCTCTTAATGGTCTCAAGCAAGCTCCTCGGGCTTGGTATGCCAAAATGGATAGCTTTCTTTTAGAATCTGGCTTTTCTAGGTGTTATTCTGACAATACTGTCTACACCAAGAAAGTGGAAAACTCTCTTATCATCCTTGTTCTTTATGTTGATGATCTTATTCTTACTGGTAGTGATCCCAACCTTATAAACCATGTGAAGTCCAGCCTTAAACAGAAATTTGAAATGACAGACTTAGGACACTTACACTATTTTCTCGGTCTTCAAGTCTTGCAATCCAAGGAGGGTATTTCCCTTTCCCAGTCCAAGTATGCTTGTGATATTCTTCGTCATTTTCACATGGAAGATTGTAAGCCAGCTCCTTCTCCCTTTAAGTCTGGAGTCAAACTTTCAGTCTCTTGTACTTCTCCTGAAGTTGATGCTACCTTATACCGTCAACTTGTAGGAAAACTCTTGTATTTAACCCATACTCGTCCTGACCTTTCCTTTGCTGTTGGCCTTGTTGCTCGTTTTTTGCAAAACCCCCGTGAAAGCCATTGGAAAGCAGCTAAAAAAATACTTTGTTATGTTCGAGGTACAATACAGTTTGGGATTCATTACAGTGCCAAAGCAACTCCTCTATTAGTTGGTTTCACTGATTCTGATTGGGCTGGTGACCCTGATGATCGGAGGTCTACTGCCGGTTATGTCTTCACTCTTGGTTCAGGACCTATTACATGGGCTTGTAAGAAACAGGCTGCCATTTCTCTTTCGTCAGCAGAAGCAGAGTATCGTGGTGCCGTGGAAGCTAGTAAGGAAGCCTTGTGGCTTCGTCAGATCCTATCAGAATTGGGCTTTGAGCAGCAGCATCCGACTACACTTTGGTGTGATAATCAAAGTGCCATTCAGCTTTGCAAAGATCCAGTTCAGCATCAGCGCAGCAAACACATTGAACTTCACATGCACTTCATCAGAAAGCTCATTCATGACCATGTTCTTGAAGTGCAATATTGTTCAACAGATGATCAAGTTGCAGACATCTTCACAAAGGCTCTCACAGAGGCGAAGTTCACTAAACTTCGATATATGCTTGGAGTTCAGGAAGTTGTCACCAAGCGGGGATAGGCTCTAGTGCCTCCTTCCTTCTCCTATTGTGTCATATTTGTAAATCCTTCAATCCTATCCCAAGTTGTTCTTAAGGGGGGATGTTAGGATATTCCGACACATAGGAATAGTTAAGTCAACTTGGTCTAGTATAGAGTTAGGTTAGAGTTAGGTAAAGTGTGTTTCTTTACCGTTGTACATTTTGTAACTTACAATCCGACGGTCACGATATGTAGTGATCCGACGGTTCATTCTCTCCTCGGTATTACCGACACTTGATCCGTGGCTTGACACCCGATTGGTCCATGAATTCTATTTAAAGCGCATGGAGGGTCATTTGTAGGTTAACCGTGCATGAGAGAAGCTTATGTAAATTTTCATTCTTTTATTAATAAATTGCCTGTAGTAGCCACGTTGGCGCAGGCCGTGGACTGTTTCCCTCTCTGAGGGTTTTAACCACGTCAAAATACTGGTGTATGGATCTGTGATCTGTTTGTGAGCGGTGTCCTTCTGGTGTTCTGTCTGAGGAACTTACCCTGTAAATTCCTACATTGAGTTCGCGCTAAAAGGAAATCTAACACATGTTAGATTTTCTTATACATTGCAATATTGTTAATCTAGCATACATTAGACTTATTTAGTCCAAAAATGTTGTTATGTTCTTGTGTTTGTGTTAGAAGGAAATATAACATGTTTTATATTTCTTTCAAATTTAAATTTGCTTGTGTTTGTGTTGGAAGAAAATTCAATACAAGCAAGATTTCTTATACTCTACAAGGTTGTTGTTGGAAACGTGCTTTTGTTTCTGGTAGACATAAATCTAGCACTTGCTATATTTCTCACTCTACAATGTTTCTATGTGCTTGAGTTTGTACTAAAAGGAAATATAACACGTGTTAGATTTTCTTTTACATTACAATGTTGTTAATCTAGCACACATTAGACTTATTTAGTCCTAATATGTTGTTATGTTCTTGTGTTTGTGCTACAAGGAAATATAGCATGTGTTATAATTCTTTCAAATTTAAATGTGCTTGTGTTTGTGTGTTGGAAGAAAATTTAACACAAGCTAGATTTCTTATATTCTACAATGTTAGTGTTAGCAACATGGTTGTATTTGTGTTAGACATAAATCTAGCACTTGCTAGATTTCTCACTCTATAACGTTTCTATGTGCTCGAGTTTGTGCTAAAAGGAAATCTAACACATGTTAGATTTTATTTTCCATGGCAATGTTGTTAATCTAGCACACATTATAGACTTATTTAATCCTAGAATGTTGTTATGTTCTTGTGTTTGTGCTAGAAGGAAATTTAGCATTTGTTAGAATTCTTTTAAATTTAAATGTGTTTGTGTTTGTGTTGGAAGAAAATTTAACGTAAGCTAGAATTCTTATACTCTATGATGTTGTTGTTGGCAACATCCTTCTATTTGTGGTAGACATAAATCTAGCACTTGCTAGACTTCTCACTCTACAATGTTTTTATGTGCTCGAGTTTGCACTCAAACACATGTTATATTTTATTTTACATTGCAATGTTATTAATATAGCACTCATTAGACTTATTTAGTCCTACAATGTTGTTATGTTCTTGTGTTTTTGCTTGAAGGAAATATAACATGTGTTAGATTTCTCACTCTACAATGTTTCTATCTGCTCAAGTTTGTGCTAAAAGCAAACCTAACACATGTTAGATTTTATTTTACATTGCAATGTTGTTAATCTAGCATAGATTAGACTTATTTAGTTCTAAAATGTTGTTATGTTATTGTGTTTGTGCTAAAAGGAAATATTGCATGTGTTAGATTCCTTCAAATTAAAATGTGCTTGTGTTTTTGTTGGAAGAAAATTTAACACAAGATAGATTTCTTATGCTCTACAATGTTGTTGTTGGCAACATGCTCATATTTGTGGTAGACATAAATCTAGCACTTGCTAGGTTTCTCACTCTACAATGTTTCTATGTTCTCGAGTTTTCACTAAAAGGAAATCTAACACATGTTAGATTTTATTTTACATTGCAATGTTGTTAAACTCGCAATGTGTTGTATTTGTGGGAGACCAAAATCTAGCACTTGCTAGAATTCGCAATCTACAATGTTTCTATGTGCTTGACTTCACACTAAAAGGAAATCTAACACATGTTAGATTTTCTTTTACATTTCAGTGTTGTTAATCTAGCACACATTAGACTTATTTAGTTCTACAAAATTGCTAAGTTCTTGTGTTTGTGTTAGAAGGAAATATAACATGTGTTAGATTTCTTTCAAATTAAAATGTGCTTGTGTTTGTGTTGGAAGAAAATTTAACACAATCTAGAATTCCTATACTATACAATGTTGTTTTTAGCAACGTGCTTGTATTTGTGGTAGACATAAATCTAGTGGTTGCTAGATTTCTCACTATTGAATGTTTCTATGTGCTTGAGTTTGCGCTAAAAGGAAATCTAACACATGTTAGATTTTATTTTACATTGCAATGTTGTTAAACTACCACACATTAGACTTATTTATTCCTACAATGTTGTTATGTTCTTGTGTTTTTGCTAGAAGGAAATATAACACGTATTATATTTCTTTCAAGATTAATTTTGCTTTTGTTTGTTTTGGAAGAAAATTTAACACAAGCTGGATTTCTTATACTCTACAATGTTGTTGTTGGCAACGTACTTGTATTTGTGGTAGACATAAATCTAGCACTTGCTAGATTTCTCACTCTACAATGTTTCTATGTTCTTGAGTTCGCGCTAAAGTAAATCTAATGCATGTTAGAATTTCTTTTACACTGCAATGTTGTTAATATAGCACACATTAAAATTATTTAGTCCTAAAACGTTGTTATGTTCTTGTGTTTGTGCTAGAAGGAAATATAGCAGGTGTTAGATTTCTTTCATATTTAAATGTGCTTGTGTTTGTGTTGGAAGAAAATTTAACACAAGCTAGATTTATTATACTCTACAATGTTGTTGTTGGTAACGTGGTTGTATTTGTGGTAGACATAAATCTAGTAGTTGCTAGATTTCTCACTCTTGAATGTTTCTATGTCCTCAAGTTTGCGCTAAAAGGAAATCTAACACATGTTAGATTTTATTTTAAATTGCAATGTTGTTAATCTAACACACATTAAACTTATTTAGTCCTACAATGTTGTTATGTTCTTCTCTTTGCGCTCAAAGGAAATATAACATGACTTAAATCTCTTTCAAATTAAAATGTGCTTGTGTTTGTGTTGGAAGAAAATTTATCACAATCTAGAATTCTTAAAACCTACAATGTTGTTGTTGGCAATGTGCTTGTATTTGAGGTAGACATAAATCTAACACTTGATAGACTTCTCACTCTACAATGTATGTATGTGCTCGAGTTTGCGCTAAAAGGAAATCTAACACATGTTATATTTTATTTTACATTGCAGTGTTGTTAAACTAGCACACATTATACTTATTTAGTCCTAAAATGTTGTTATGTTCCTGTGTTTGTGCTAGAAGGAAATGTAGCATGTGTTAGATTTCTTTCAAATTTAAATGTGCTTTTTTGTGTTGGAAGAAAATTTAACACAAGTTAGATTTCTTATACTCTACAATGTTGTTGTTGGCAACGTACTTGTATTTGTGGTAGACATAAATCTAGCACTTGCTAGATTTCTCACTCTACAATGTTTCTATGTTCTTGAGTTCGCGCTAAAGTAAATCTAATGCATGTTAGAATTTCTTTTACACTGCAATGTTGTTAATATAGCACACATTAAAATTATTTAGTCCTAAAACGTTGTTATGTTCTTGTGTTTGTGCTAGAAGGAAATATAGCAGGTGTTAGATTTCTTTCATATTTAAATGTGCTTGTGTTTGTGTTGGAAGAAAATTTAACACAAGCTAGATTTATTATACTCTACAATGTTGTTGTTGGTAACGTGGTTGTATTTGTGGTAGACATAAATCTAGTAGTTGCTAGATTTCTCACTCTTGAATGTTTCTATGTCCTCAAGTTTGCGCTAAAAGGAAATCTAACACATGTTAGATTTTATTTTAAATTGCAATGTTGTTAATCTAACACACATTAAACTTATTTAGTCCTACAATGTTGTTATGTTCTTCTCTTTGCGCTCAAAGGAAATATAACATGACTTAAATCTCTTTCAAATTAAAATGTGCTTGTGTTTGTGTTGGAAGAAAATTTATCACAATCTAGAATTCTTAAAACCTACAATGTTGTTGTTGGCAATGTGCTTGTATTTGAGGTAGACATAAATCTAACACTTGATAGACTTCTCACTCTACAATGTATGTATGTGCTCGAGTTTGCGCTAAAAGGAAATCTAACACATGTTATATTTTATTTTACATTGCAGTGTTGTTAAACTAGCACACATTATACTTATTTAGTCCTAAAATGTTGTTATGTTCCTGTGTTTGTGCTAGAAGGAAATGTAGCATGTGTTAGATTTCTTTCAAATTTAAATGTGCTTTTTTGTGTTGGAAGAAAATTTAACACAAGTTAGATTTCTTATACTCTACAATGTTGTTGTTGGCAACATGCTTGTATTTGTGGTAGACATAAATCTAGCAGTTGCTAGATTTCTCACTCTTGAATGTTTCTATGTGCTTGAGTTTGCGCTAAAAGGAAACCTAACACATGTTAGAATTTCTTTTACATTGCGATGTTGTTAATCTAGCACACATTAGACTTATTTAGTCCTAAAATGTTGTTATGTGCTTGTGTTTATATTTCTCTCAAATTTAATTTTGCTTGTGTTTGCGTTGGAAGAAAATTTAACACAAGTCATATTTCTTATACTCTACAATGTTGTTGTTGGGAAGCATGCTTGTATTTGTGGTAGACATAAATCTAGCAGTTACTAGATTTCTCACTCTACAATGTTCTATGTGCTTGAGTTTTCACTAAAAGGAAATCGTCAGGATTAAGGCTAAAGTTGAAAATGTTTTATGGTCCGATTTCATATACCCCATTCCTTTAACTGATTGGGTATCAAACATTCTCCCAGTAATAAAGAAATAAGGAATGATATGGTTTTGTTTTTATTATCAGGACATGAATCATGCTTTTCTATGGACAATTATATGACCCCATTTATTGACCAAATTGTTGACGATTGCATTGGCTGCGACATTTATTCATTCATGGAAAGATTCTTGGGCTATAATCAAATCAACATTCTCCCGACAGATGAATCTAAGGATGCCTTTATTTATCCCTGAGGTACTTTTTCTTATCGAAATCTCCCATCCAGATTGAATAACTTTGGGAGCATGTTTCAATGTGTGATGGATTACGATTTTCATGACATTAAACATATCATCCAACTCTGCTTAGATGGTCTCCCAGCTAATTCCAAACATCGGGTTGGTCACTCGATGCATTTGAGGGATATTTTCCTCCATTGTAAACATTATAATAATTTGAGTTAACTCACAAAAATGTGTGTTATGTGTTGGATTTGGTCGAATCCTTATTTTTTTCCATTTCAAAACGAGGAATTCATATTGATCCCCTAAAAGTGGGGGAAATCATTGATTTTCCTATGCCTTCTTCTCTTATTTAGTAATAAAGACTCAAAGGGAAAGCTAACTTCCTATGGAGGTTCATCCCTAATTATGTTGAGCTGACCAAAGGATTCACTCGCTTACTGAAAAAGGGGTTCCCTTCAATTGGGATGACGCTACTCAAAAAGTGTTTAATGCCCTGAAAGATTTACTAGTTCAGGCATCTCTTGCATACCCCCTGATTATCAATGCAACTATTTCCTGTATCTCGATGTTTCCATTTCTACTTTAGCAATGGCACTAGTCCAAGAAGATGATATAAGCATTGAACATCCTATTATTCCATAATGCCTCATGAAGCCTATGGTGAAGAATCACTCCTCCATTCCACAAGATGATGTCACCGTTCACAACTCTAGTTTCAAAGCTAATCCAAATTTCTATTATAGTATATCATCCACATATATTGACTCTTTATACCATGACCTACTTGATCAATCTGCTCCACCAAATGTGCATGTGCGACATATCATCAAAAATCTGTGTGATTGCAGAAAAGGTGACTCAGGAGTCCATGACCACTCCACACACTCGGAGCATATTTCTTAATATGAGGTCATCCTAGTATAGTCAAATTCGAGTCACCTTGGAGAAGTGCAGCCCTTAATGGAATCCCCTTGTCCTACTCATGTGTCTTTGTCATACATGTACCAAGAGATGGAAGAGGGATTAAAAAAAACTCTATATAAATGGGCCATGTGCGAGTCAAAAGAAGAGACAATGTTATGCTAGCCAAATTGATTGTAAGCAAACCACCATTTCATTGTTGAACTAAGGAAGTGAAGAGCACTAGCATGTTGGCTAAATTGCTTCTAAGCAACCCAGCATCTTAGTGAGTGAAGAGCAATACAACCTTTGGAAAGGCTTCACACTTCTTTAAGAGAGAGAAGAAACTTGCAAAGAGATTGAGGAAAAGAAGCATCCTTGATGAGCATTTTTTAGCTCCCTAGCTCAAGGAATTCTCTTCAAGTGTCTTAGTATTCTAAATGTATTCAACCTCTACCACTAGCAAGCAATAAAGGGATATTTTTCCACATATTATTGATGTGTTTTCTCCATTCGAGCATTGTTATGTTCATGTACCTCTTCATTTAAGTTTGTGTTTTTTATGCATTGTATCCATTCTTTACAATGTTGTGTTTACTTAAGTTTGTCCATTAACAACACCAATTTTGACTGTGATCCTTTTCATGTAACAATCCACTGCTAAGGGGGTGTTTTTTGGTACACTTGTGCTCCAAAACCACTAGAACACCCAACATGTTGAGTGTCTCAAACAACCCACAAATTATAGTTAGAAACATGGTAGAGTCCCCCACATTTCACCAATGTAGTAAATTTGCATTTCATACAATGAGTATTAGCTCAACTTATCATGAAGTTGATGATCCCTTAGCACTGACAATATTATCCTCAAATGTTTTTCATGGTTTTTTTGGACATTCAAGTAAAGGGAAAACTTATCAAAATGTGAACACTAAAATGTTCCAATGCAGATGCACTTGCTTTTTAGGAAAGAAAAAAGAGCAAGCAAAAGAAGAAAGGAAAGAAGGAGTGTGATGACAAAAAAGTACCAAATTTGAGATCCAATGACGAGTCTTCCAACTCCAAAAATGGGAGAATGAAGAAGGAAAATAAAAGTGCACTTATTGCAATAGAGGCTTTCATCTTGAATCTGCATGTAAGAAGAAGAAGATTGACATCATGGTATAGACAATTGAATAACACAATAGTGGAGATTACATCCCTGATAGTGGCAAAAATAAGGAGAAAGCATCATATGATCAAGGTAAATATCATGCACTTATATCAATTTCATCTTCTTATAGTTCTTAGATTATTGATTGTGAGACATCACAAAATATGGCTACCTCACGAGATTCCCTTTGAACCATGGAAACATACTTTAGTCCTCCCATATTGATGGGAGATAACAACCTTATCTAAGTATATGGAAAAGGAAGAGTAGATATGGAAAGAGACTCCTTTTAGGACGTATTCCATGCCCCACAACTGTGCATAAACCTTCCATAAATCTACTAGATAATGCATTTGACAGAGGAAAGTAGGGGGGATTTACAAAACAATAGGTTGGGCATGTGACATTGCAACATTGATGTGCACTTGCGAAATTGTGATATTAGGATATGTTCGTCAGATTGAGAAATCAACATATGTTTAACACATTACGACAGTGGGTTATGTCTGTGAGATTACAACGACAAGATTTGTTTGTCACATTTCAACATCAATATATTATTCATCACGCTACAACATTAGTGTTGATCAACATTGCTACATTGAGTAATGTTTGATTAATGTGTTGGGTTATCTTTCTCACAATGTGATATTTGTTTATGTTTTTCATATTGCAACCTAGGTTATGTTTATCACACTATAAAGTTAATTAATGTTCAACATATTGTAAAGAGAAGTTAAATCATGAATCTTTTTAGAAAAGAAAAATCTAATGAAAATTTTCTTTTGTTGGAAAGTAAGAACTCTCTATTAACACAACATATCACATGGAAAAGTATTTCATTACATTGTAATGTAAATTAAAACTTATTATAATTACAATTGAATGAGAGGTAATTAAAGCTTTACTGTATTTTAAGATATTTGCAAAAAAAATTCTTCAAAATCTCTTCCATAAAATGTTTCATCAAATACAAAACTCGAATATAAACACATACAAATATGGTGTTTATTATGACTCCAAAGAATGTTTACTATAACTACAAAAAATTACATTCACTATTTTCTTAACTATTATTTTATATATATTAAAAATAAGAAATAATAAAAATATTAAATCAATATCAATTATATATGTATGACGCAAATAATTTATATTTATAATTAAATATTTTTAGATTTTTTTATAACAATTTTCTTTTTTCTAAATTTTCTATATAAAATTAAATAATATACACTTAACATTAAAAATTATAAAACTATATATATATATAAAATTATCTCCATTTTGAATATATCAAACATGGAGCATATTCTTTGGGATTGCATTTAACAGATTTATAAATTTGAAATTAAAATTGAGGAAATTTGATGCCTTCAGGTTTAATAAATCTTATCGACAAATCTTATCGACAAATTAGTATTTATTATTTTATCAGCAATAATTATTTTATTAGTAATAATTAATTTTTTTTGAGAAAATTGTTCATAGTTTTGAGTCGGAGGGTTGGAATTTCAAAATAAATTGACTTTTCAAATTTAAAGCTTTTACAAGCCACAATCATGACGGTTTGATATTTTTTAAAACTATATAGACCAATCACCCTCCCTCACTCTCAGGGTGATAAGTAATTTGCGCATCAAATTCCAACTCTGTGGCCTTTGACAGCAATGTACATAAAAAACTGGAGGTAAAAAAGTAGGGTGATTAAAAGTGATTGAGATGAATCTGCTTGAGCTACCTTCATGGATGTCGGCTACCATTATGGCTGTCGGCTTGACTGAGCTGAGTGACGAGACGGAAACGAGCAGAAAAAATAAAAGTATTAATATAACGCTGGACGAGGCAAATTTGTATTTTGACTATCGTTCAAGCAACTAAAACGAACTATAGCGGTGGCAATAAATAAGAGTCTCACCTCGTTGTAAATCGATCTGCGTGAATAAAAATAAAAATAAAAATGGCATTGTCTGAAGGACGAAGAGAAAGAGACCAAGATCGGTGGGGTAGCAGAAATAAAAGTAGAAATGGAAATGGAGGTCCGTCTTCCTCGACTGCGCGCGTAAGAAGGGAAGTCATTATCGGAGGCGGTGGTCCCTCTTCTTCGACTGCCAGCGTGATACGGGACGTCATTGTCGGAGTCGGTTTTGGTGACGATAACAATTATAGCACTAGCACAAGAACAACTCCAAGACAAAGACGAAGTGGGAATTTGTTGCGCCAGCGTGGTAGACAAAACAACGTAATTACTGCGTCTGGCAATGACTCGTCTGTCCAGCTTGGAGCTGTAGTTGAAGATAACAGCATGAGGAGGAGGAGATCAACATTAACATTCAGAGGAGAAGGAATTAATTCGTTACAATCCTCCCCACTTCATCGCGCTGTCCTCGTTCGGCACACAACCAGTAATTCAGTTGCTGCTGCTCCTGTTGAGCTTGAACAGGAAGAAGATGAAGGCAGAAGATCGTCATCATCAAGAAGAACATTAAATCGAAATTCGGCTGCTGCTGCTGCTCCTGTTGTGGTTGAACATGTTGGAGGAGGTAGAAGGTCATCATCATCAAGAAGAAGACAACAAAATCCAAATAATGAGGAAGAGGAAGAGGACCAGAATAGGAACAGCACAGGGAGAAACGTAGTTAGGGGCATTTCTTCGTTTCATAGAAACATTCGTCCTACTCCTCGTGTAATGACATTACCACTAGTCAATGAGGAGGAGGATGAAGAATTCGGTCCAAGCCATCCGGCGAGCAGAACAGCCATCCGAAAGTTGCGTCGCATTAAAATTTCAGAGAATGACAATCATGTGAATAACGAGTGCCCAATTTGCATCGAGGTATTTCAGTCCGGCGAGAAGGCCCGCCAGATCGAATGCAACCACGTCTACCACAAAAGGTGCATAATACAATGGCTCAAGATGAGATCTACATGTCCAGTTTGCCGGTTTCGCTTGCATCCTAATTAGTTCGTAAATGTTGTGCCACGTGTCCGTGTGTCGAAAGTTTTTTAGAATTGTTTCCACGGTTTCTATGTTGGCTTGGCTTGCTAGGCTGTTGTTTATTGTTGGTTAATTTTGGTTTAGTTTCATGTTACTTATTGAAAGTGGGTATCTAGAGAGAATGGAATGGTCTTAGTTTAGAGCTCAGTGATTTCAGATTGGATTGCGGTAATGTTTCAAAGACGGACAGAAATTTTTTGAAGAATAGTTATGTATTTTTGATGGATTCTAAGCTTAATTCAGTTTTGTGATCAGAATACTAGTTTTGGTGTGACCATAGTTTGGTGAGGGTGGAAGTGGTTTAATTTCTCAATTTTTCATTTTTTTTTGTTGGTTTATACATGAGATCTGGCAATCATGCTTTGAATATGGCAAGAAGGTCACTGGTTGAAAGAAAAAATTGGTTCAACTATGTCTATGGTTAGGTTGTATATGGAAGTCTTGAACTTGGTTAGATTTACCTATGATTAATGAAAACTAATTTCTCTTACTTTTGTACTTGTTTATCTATGGATTTAATGATTGTTATATCTTTGTTGTTTCCATGGTTTTATGTTAGTTATAACCATGGTTAATTCACTAATTCATGTCATGGTTATTTCTAATTGATGTCATAACAGTTCAAGGGAGAAGGTGGTTATCCCTATTGTCATGTTTCAAAATATTTTTCACTGTTGCATTGACATTAAGTGTTTGACAGATTGTCAATGCTAGTTGGGGATGGTAAGGCCTAGTAATAAAGTTGATTTTTGGTTTATTAATCTTGTCATCATGTGTTCAATGGATTCTAAAAGTTATAGCATGTTCTAGGTAGTGGCCAAAGTTTTGGGCTAGAAAAGTGCCTTAAATATTGAAGACACTGGCACAGGTATGCCGGGAAATTTCCCTAGACATAGGCATGCAGGCTTGTGAAAGCGTCCAGAGGTCCTTGGACGTTGGCATGCCCATAGAATGAGAGTAACTAGAGTTCAATAGGGTTCACTTGTACATGTATTGGTATATGTATTCTGACATAATAATATCAATATTTATAGGTATATATATTGACACACACAGACACACAGACAAACACATATATATATCGAAACATATAACTAGTGTATATACCAACACAGACACAAGTATCTATACTGACATATTATTCATATATATTCTAGCATATAAATAGATACATATGCCTAGTATATATACAAGCAAACATATATTGAATAAATATTTATGTATGTATGCCAGTGGTGGTTCTTATTGACAACTTTCTAAAATGAGGATATCACGCCTTTAAGTAAAATATAGTTTCCATTATAATGCCTTGGATTGTATAAATGGTTCTCAAGGCCTTTCCAATGGGAATGAGAGGAAAATAATACCCTTAGGATCTAGATGAAGCCTCTAGGGACCATGGGCTATGAACAAGACCTCAACTCACAAAACATACCTTGTATAGGATATCATCATTCCCAACTTGGGATATGGGCATTAATATGGGGCTTTGTGGACTAGGGATAATTTGAATTTTTGTTAACTATGGATTTTTGTTAATAGATATATATATATATAATTATATTCGTATATATTATCATATCTATATAGGTTTATGTTAATGTGTTTTGGTATGTATACTAGCATAATATGCTGGTATATATACTAATAAACATATACCTCGTATATGTGCTGATATATATACTAGTATACATATTGACATATATTAGTATACATATTGGCATATTATATGTTCGTATATATACTAGTATATATACCGACATACTAGGTTTGTTCCACACAATGATTGTACTGCTAAAGTATACAAAGGAATACACACTCTATCCCCCTCTAGATTTGAACATGTGACCTCTTAAGAAGAAATACATGCTCTTAACCATTAGGCATACCCAATGTAGATATAACATCATACCAACATATTATATAACATATAACTTTGAAGTTCAATTCCACATTCTTGATATATAATAAATCAAACTTTGAACCTTGTTACTTCCATAATTGCCTAATTGAATGTGTTAGTCTTGAATTCTTGCCCTAATAATGGAGTGGGAATCATGTGATGGAGAGATATAATAACATGGGAAGCATCCTGGATGGGGCTTGGAGTGAGATCATGAAGTCAAGTGACAATTTCCTCTTAATAGTGGCGGACATGTGATTTCCCTTGAGAGGTCGATTCCTAATAGTATGCTACTACTCTGTAAACACATGCAATATTTTGCTAATTCCTCATTCAGAAATAAACCCAAGATTCTTATCATTTACTTTTCAAGTGCTTAAGGATTCAAAAACTTTTGCAATTAACAGATTCACATTAGAGTTTCCCATATAAATGTTATAAATAATTTAACATAACAAAACATATGTTGAACAATAACAATATAACAACAATGAATATCAAAATATAACACACAACAAGCACATGATAAAGGAGTTCACCCCTCTTGGGCTTAGTCTCCTTGGTCCAACTTCCAATGGCTTGAGCCTCTCTATTATGCTCAAATTATATCAAACGTGTGTTACAATGCTCATATGCCTTTGAAACCTCTCTCAATGAGTTTAGAATACCAAAAAACTACTAGAATAGATTATTTTTCCATCCAATTTGGATAAGAACGAAAGGAGTTATGAATTCTCCCAGTTCCTGCACTAATTGTTCCAAAAAATGCTCCAAAACTGACCAATTTGATCCAAAAGGTATGTTATTCATTGTGTAATTGGGTTCTTATTTCATTTGGGTATTTGGCATGGATTATTGGGTTTCTTTGGAAAAGGAAGGGTATTGACCATGGTTTTGTTCCCTTCCCTTAAATGGGATGTTAATCTCCAATCCTAGTGCAATGGGATCTCCCCTAATGGTTGAATACTTTAGAAAGGGAACTCTATCTCCCATCTCTTAGGTCCACATGACCATGTGTCCACTAGGTTTTAAAACACCCCCCTCCCCTTGTTTACATTCCTCGGTCGAGCTTGGAAACTTTGTTCGAGAAGTTGACATAAACTAAAAGAAACTCTTGATGGTCCCCCCTCTTCATCTGATGGTTGTTATAAGAATGCTCAATTATTCTCGATTAATGACAAGAAAATGTTTGAACATCACACAATAGAAGAGAGTTGATTAAAGTGATAGAAAAAATCCCGAGAATGGAAGTGTCATGCTACATGATAAGAAGTTAGGAGTGATCCAATTTTTGGAATATATAATTCCTACTTGTCTCAGTTGTGATTATTTCTATCGACAGGATTTTGTTCCTATTTTGTTTTCTAGATTTTTTAGTGGTTGAGATATTTTCTTAACCAATAGATTGTGTGTCTAAGATAGTTTCCCTGTCTTGAGACAAATCTTCATATATTTATTTGTGACATTATTTGATTAATGGAATATAGATTTCCTCATGTAAATTTAAAATGCTATCAGAAATGGTATGGACTTGGGCCTGGCCTACCTTATGGGAGTGCTGGGGAATAAAGAGTATATTTTGATTTATTTTTAATTTGTTCAAGGTAGGGTTATGAGAGCTGAGGGACTGCAATGTTGTGTGTGAAGCATCAATTTAGCCTATCGACTAGTTAGATCTTGGAACAACGGTGGTGACTAATCTTGGATTTTCCCATAGCTCAAGTGGTTCTTGTTTTCTCTGGGATCTGTTTGCGGGTTGTGTTCTGGTCAATTGAGTTTTCACTGGTCTGAAAAGTTACATATTCCTTCCTCTGCAAGTTCAAACGACCTGTGTTCATGCATTCATCGTTTTTTAATAAAATTGGTGTAGTGATGCCAGCGTGAGATTTGTGCCAACCAAGGATGTTGAAAGCACTCAAAATCTTGTTTTTGTTTAACACTTCCTTTGAGGGGTCGATTCCATCGGATATCCATTTAGGATATTGAGATTGAATAGTTGAAGAAAGAGATGCATTGAGATACAAGATCTTTGGTTGCAATTGCAGTCTTGTTTGGAGACTAGTTCTCTAAGATCTATTAGAAAAGTCAATGTTTAAATCCGAAACTCTTGAATCAAATCATCACATTTTCACTTTCAAGGATGTAAGTCCATGGGTAATGGAATTTCTCCAAGTCGCTCTAGGAATGGAAGAGAAAAGATACCACTCAGCCCTTCAAATTTATGGTGTCGGCAACCATTTGGACTTGCACAAAGCCTTGTGGGTGGAAGTGTGTGACATGCTAATTATCTCAAGCATCAATCAAATGTATAAGTTGGATTGTGTTTTCCAAGCAAATTGGGGCAAATACAAACTGATACTGGACCTTTGTGAACACCTTACAGAGGTCAAATGCAGTTGTAGAGTCAAAGATCACAATCAAGAGAAGATATCAGTATATAGAATTTAGAGAAAGGTTGTGCTTTTCTCAAAAGTGTATAATACAGGAGAAGCGTCAGAAGAGTATAAATTACATTAGTCTCAGGGATGGCACAAAGAGCAAGGCAATGGAAGTATAAGACAAAACTGAGGGGGATTTGCAAGTACTAGTACATGTATGAAGTTATAATGGTGGACTGAACCATGTATGCAAAGGACATCCTACAAGACTAGTGGTTTTCATATTGATATTGAGACAAGTACTCATTAAGGGGGGGTCTTGGAATATGTAATTCCTACTTGTCTCAGTTGTGATTCTTTCTATCTAGAGGAGTTTGTTCCTATTTTGTTTCCTAGATTTGTGTGTTGTTGAGATATTCTCTCAACCAACAGATTATGTGTCCAAGATAGTTTCCCTATCTTGAGATAAAAGTTCATATATTTATTTGTAACATTATTTGATTAATGGAATATAAATTTTCTTATGGAAATTTAACATACTTATCACTTCCCTCCACACATTACAGACCCTATACTCCAGCTCCCATATTTTGGGTCCACATGACCATGGGTCGGGCTTAGAGACTTTGTCTGAGAAGTTGACAAAACTAAATGAAACTCTTGATTTCCCCCCCTGTTCATCCAACGATCGTTATAAGAATGATCAATTATTCTTGATTAATGATGAGAAAGTGTTTGAAAGTCACATGATAGAAGAGAGCCAATTAAACTGATAGAAAAGAGCTTAAGTATGGGTGTGTCATGCTACATGATAAGAAATTAGCAGTAATCCAATCAAATAAATACTCAACTACTACATGGTACCAATTGGCTACATAGAAAAGCTAAGTTGGGATCAATTTCAAAGAATGGAGAAGAATGAAAATCCCATGCAGGAAGGGGAAGTTAAAAAAAACGTTTAAGCATTCAAAATGTCTTAGTAAGAATTAGTGACCACATCACTTACCTAACCACTAGATTGTAACTTCACATTCATATGAAGAACCAAAATGTAATCTAGAAGTATCCATAGACACACACTCAATGGGAATGCATGAGTTTTTGACAATGTTAAAGGAGAACTCATGATGCTCAAGTTGCTCCTAGTATTTGATGGAGAAAGATAATTCATGGTTACATGGGATGAGAAACCTAATTTGTGGTTATAAGGGATGGGAAGGTAAATGTAGCGACATAATTATTCTTTCAATTTAGAATATTTTATTTCCATTTACCACTTCAACTAAAGGTTTTTTTTTGTTTGGGTGGCAGGATCAAAATTATGACCAATCAACCATTTTAATAAAGACACTTTTTCGAAGCAATTTGAAATTGTGCTACAATAAGTTTAGATCTATTTTAAGAACATATCTAGGAAGAGCCGAGAGGGATATAATCTCTTGAAATTGAAGCTTTTTTAGAGTGAAAAACTTGAATAAAAAGTTTACACCTCCATAAATCTAATCTCTTTGGATGTTTGATAAACCATGGTTAAGGTGGTTATATATGTTGATTACACACACCATAATTTGCATTTTTTAATGTACAAATGGATTCAACATCTTCAAAGTTTCCTTTCATGAGAATTTACTTAGACATTTTGATTGTACTACACAGCTTAACTTTCAAATTCTTTGTTCTGAAACAAAGTTGGTTGAAAAAAGCCATGTAAAATAGTGAGACTACTAAATATTTTAACCACAATGTTTTTTTTCAATTCTATATATAATGTATATATTTTTTTTTAATCATACATAATATATACATAGCTAATATTGAAATATTTTACTCAACATTAACATTAAAATATTTTATTGATGGTTCATATTGATTTTATTATTAATAATAATATTTTTTAGATGTTACATATTAATTTTACAATAAGAATTAAATCAAATACACATCTATCTTATTATTTTATAGGAAGTATTTTCTTTTTTAATTTTGAATTACTCTTTTTATAATAAAAAAATTGAGATATTTTATTATGATCAACATTAAAATATTTTCCTATTTTATTTTCTCTCCATATATACACATATATGAAGTTGAAATTAAAATAAATAATTAACATGCATACTCAACTAGTTTATATATATATATATATATACACTTTATTTTTCTATCCAGTGATATTTGTTTATGTTTGAGAGTATCAAAAGTATATATATATATAATATATATATATATATATATATATATACTTTATTTTTCTATCCAGTGATATTTTGTTTATGTTTGAGAGTATCAAAAGAACTTACTCCACATGCATATGTGGAGAGTTTATATATATATATATATATATATATATATCATATTTCACTATGAATAATATTTATTTATGTTTATTGATATTTTAAGGTTCTTTTAATTAAAACCAACCAAACATCTATATTCATTTTTTCTTTTATTATAGTAGACATTATTTTTTTATTTAATGAATATTTTATCTTTATTTTGAAAAGTACATGTGTCAACTCTACGTTAAACATAGATAGATTTAAACATCTCCTCCATACTGGATCATTCACAAGTCAACAATTTCAATGAAGATGCCATTTGGAAACGAATTAAAATGTACTCTAGAAGAAATACTTATTATATAAAGTTGTAAGACTCTTTGAACTTAAGCTCTCACGTATGTCATTTGGAAGCCATTTGAAATGTACTCTAGAAGAAATGATTATTATATAAAAATGTAAGATTTCTTTGAACTTTAATCTGTCAAGCGTGATTAAGGACGAGTATGCAAGGAAATAATAGAGTGGTTAAGATAATGTTGGTTTCAAAAAGGAAAATAAAGTAAATGTTGAAAGGTTCTTGGTCATATTACTTTCTTTTTATAGTGATAAAGTCAATTGTTATGAGCCAAAGAAATTAGAGGCAATAAGAAATGTTAAATATTTGTAAGAGTTCAAAATTACCATAGATCTATTTTAACCATAGATCTAATATAGTCAAGAGAGATCAAATTTCTTGAGGTGGAAACTTATTTTAGAGTGCAAAAAATAATGCGTAATTTTTATTGTTTAAATTTTATTTTTGAATGTTATAGAGATTACATAACATGTGCATTGAGTCATTTTTTAGGGCACATTAAACTGATTTTTTTGTTATTAATATATGTTTAGGCATACATCAATATTAATTCATATTAAAATTGTTTTATTCATAACCCACATTGGATATTTTATTCTATAAAAGATTAAAATATTTTATTTTAACATTTTTTTCTATATAGATATATGAGGTTGATATCATGTGCTAAACTATTTTTAAAAAGTATATGGTTTAAACATCTTGCTCACTTTTTTTTCTTTTTTCTTTTTTTTAACTTGTAATTACTTTACATGAAATTATATTAGGTTCTATGGACAGCTAATTAAATATACACAGCATATTGGTTTTTCTATTTAGATATATTTTATTTTTATTTTAAGAGAGATGGGCATACTTACACATCACCTTCACATTCAGATATAGAATGAGTCTCATCTTAATTAAGAGGGACATACATATTTACACATCGCCTTCACACTAGGCTATAGAGTGAGCATCTTTGCTAAAAAATATGGTAGGGAAGATGTGTTGTAGTGATGCCTAAGATTTTATAATATTGATAATGTAAACTAAATTCCCAATATGCAGGCATGACATTAATGTAAAGGTGTATCATAATAGTTATATTTCTATTCATAATATTTCAAAACATATAATTAATAAGCATATAAAAAGTTAATAAATTTAATTAATAAACATATAATTAGAAAAGAGAATATTAATAAATGTGAATTATATATAAAATGTAAGTAGCAAGTGTAAATTAAGATCCATTTTATAATACAAATTAAAATAATAATTCATATTTGTAACTATTTGTTGAAGCTCTGAAAATCGGGTCTAAAACAAGGGGGATACCCACCTAGTCCAAACCTTGAAAGCAGCTCTTTTTCCATTTGGGATGGTGGGTCTGACTAGGGATAATGGGACCACTTTCCCAATTTGTGTGTGTGTGTGTTGAGAATTGATATTTTCTTTCTAATAATTTCTAAGTAAAATTATTTTATTCTAAATCTAATTTAACAACATGCAATTGTATTCTAATGAATAGAAATATCTAATTCTAAAACTAACCTGGGATTTAATCCTTCAGTTAAGCAATCTAAAATAATTTCTAACAGTAATTGGTAATAAAGATCATTCAATTGCTATAAGAAAAGAATTCAATAAAGATAAACAGTTTCGTATAAAAAGTTAGCCGAAACAATTGCGAAAAGCATATCGCATAATAAGTCACTAAGCATAAATAGAATGGCCATCACCATACAGAAGTGCCAAATGATAATAATTTAAGCATTCATATATAAATAACTGAACATAAATATCACCTTAACACATAAGCAAAAATTGTTAAGAGATAAAAGTACCATTGATAACAAGTTCTACTCATGAGCTTCAACAATAATGATTTATCTCCTCTTCATTCAACATCTACTAAGAGTACAAAAGTGCAATTTCAGTAGCAGATATTAAACACAAATATCAATAAATCTTGTTCCATTCATTCATAAAAACCTCCTCAGAGGGTGCAGAAGTGCATGTTCTGAGGAAACATTTTTGACAAATTTCAGGACCCTTGTCTAAATGCATGAGAAGGGTTGAAATACTACTAGCTAAATCTAAAAATTGTTTATTACAAAAATATAGGGGGAGGTTTAAATGACCGTCCTCATCTAAGGAAAAAATAAATCAAAACTAAAACTAAAACTAAATCTAAAACTAAATCTGGCAATTAACTATCTATGTATCTGTTCTCTGTGGTCGCAAAAATTTAGCATCAGCTTGAGAAGAGTTGGTTGGATGACATTCGGCTTAAGTTTCCCTGCAAAAATAGAATTGGCAAGTGTTGGCGCCATCTTCTTGGCAAAGTTAATGAGGCATTTGAGAGTCATGCATTGACTGTGTGGCTTTACGAAGTATCACCAGTAAGAATCCCAATTCAACTTGGTTAAACTCCTCATAGACTCTACTCTTTCTTTAGCCTTTTGTCTCCAACTTGTCTATAGATGTTGTGCATTTGGTAGAAATCCTGGAGTGGTCTCTAATATGAGATTTGCTCTGTGCAAGTTTTCACTGACACAGTTGATGAAATTGCTTGTCGTTGTGGCTGCTTCTTTTGCTGCTTGTTCTGCTTTCCTAATTTGTGTGTCCCACTTAATAAAGAGCATTTCTTTGTGGGTTTCATTTATTATGGGTGCGCCTGCCTTTTTTCCTTAGTCAAATT
This sequence comes from Pinus taeda, assembly GCA_000404065.3. Classification (NCBI taxonomy): domain Eukaryota; kingdom Viridiplantae; phylum Streptophyta; class Pinopsida; order Pinales; family Pinaceae; genus Pinus; species Pinus taeda. The sequence goes on from APFE031045520.1 coordinate 22,290, forward strand.
CCTACCAAACCAAATACTCAGAATCTCTTTTATCAGTCAAATCATAATCATGTCACAAGTCCATGGCTTGATTAGTGATTTTGTCACTTATCTCGCAATAGGAGTTCCATTGGGATATTCTTTGGCATAATGTTTCTTGCTACTGCAAGAGTTGGTCATTCAAGGAATTGACTTCTGTGACAAACTTTGTAAGCTTGGGATCATCTTTATGCATCTCTCGCATATCCTGTAACTAGTTTTATTTTTCGACCAAACTTTTCTGGTATCCCAACTACATCTATTGAAAATCTTGTTGTATTTTTTTTTAGTTTTTTCTCTGCTTCTCTGTTGGCACTAGCTTGCTTTGTTGCTGCAAAATCTGTATTTGATCTTCTTTTTTGCTGCAAAATCTATATTTGATTTTCTTTTTTCTTCAGTAATTTTTGTACCTTGGATGCTTTATCAATGGTCGCAGAAACATAGGCTCCTGCGATTTGAGATGATTTAGTGAGATTTTTGGTAGGGTCAGTGGTAGGATCTCGCCAAAGAATGTCTAACTGTCCTGCTTCAAGTGAGAGTATGTTTTCCAATTTCCTTTTCTTCCTTTGCCTTCTTACCACCACCTTATGCTGCAGACTATAAAATACATCTAGAGGAGGAATTTCCTCTATCTTGAGTATGATTTCAGAACATGGGGTAATGGGGATATGTTCCATTTTTGGAGCATTGCTGATTGTTTCAGTGACCATATCATTTACTATATGTACATTACTCTCAGGTGTATTTGTGCTTTTCCCCTTAGTATTAATTAAGTGATTGAATGTATCCCATTCTTTATCCAACTCAATTCTTGCTGGTGGTGGTTGGATGATGAGAGGGGGAAGATTTACCTATGAAGTAGTCAAAACCTATTGGTCTGGGTGCTCTTTAGATTGGGCAATATCTCTTACTGACCCTTCGCTTTTATTATGGTCACTCTCAGAACTTTTAGAGCATTCTGAATGTTCTCTCCTAGAATTAGATCTAGACTTGCTTGTGCCTCATCTTCCACTTAGACTAATATTGGGATTTGTCTCCCTTGTTGGTTCCAATCGTAACTTATCCAAAGGGATATTAGCTAATCTCCTTTCTCTGTACAATTTGAATTCTTGGAATTTTGCTGGAGGAAATTGCAATTGGGCCGAATGCAGAACTTCTTTAAGTGTACTTTTCTACTGAAATGTATCATTAAAAATATCATCTTCTCTGGAAATCACTTTTATTTTGACAGCAGTAGTGAAATTCGTAATGATGTCATAAGGATTGAATTGTCTTCCTGGAAATTTGAACAATCATAGACATAAAAAATTGTCTACGTCTTTGAATACATGACCTAAATCAAATAGTGAAAAGGCCCCACGGGCCACAGGAAATTGCAGCCAAATGGCCTTCTTCTTGTCCTTCAGCTCTTTGCTCATACTTCCCATGCCGCAGGTCTGGTAGGCAATCTTGCGTGCCAATAATTTATCAGGGACATATAAGGGTAGGACATGAGAGAAACCAGGCTTCCAAATACTCTGACATAGGTGAAAATCTCTTCTCCAAACCATCTTGCGTCAGGGAGAATGTCAACTTCCACTTCGGGAGAAAATTTTGGAGTGTCCTTATTATACAACATTTTGTACAGGTGTAGCATGACTCCATGAAATTTTTTGTAAAAATATGGAATAAACTTAGAATCCCATAATTCCTTATGATAACTATGAATGGGCAAGGGATATTGAGTATTCCACTTCCAACCCATTAGACGAAACTTGGAAAACATAATAGATTGCATCCATAACATAAGCAGCCAAATAGAAAGGGGGATAAATCCTCTGAGTAGTAGTTCTTTTGGACTAGTAGTTTAAAATAGCTGTGGCTAAATTATCAGACAATATCTTAGTCGAATCCACAATAGTAGCATTAATTGCAGCATCTAATAAGGGTAGTCATTCAGATGAAAACTTGTTGACGTTGGGCTTCCCAAAAAGTCTATAGAGCATAGCAGTAGCAAAGCAATACGGGGAAGTGAGAGAACCAATACTGTACATACCATGTTTATCCTTTTTTAGTGGTTTGTCCCTTCTTGACCAGTCCTTAGTGCATTCTGCCAAATCCTCGTTTTCTTTAGTGAACTTCTCCATGAACTGTTTGTTTTAAGTTACCTATGGCTCTGGTAGATGATACATGGTCCTTAAATCTTGTATAGTGAATGACCCAATGAGTCCTTGGCCCTGAGTCTTAAACTGACTATCTATTATATCAGCACTATGCAGTACCCATTTCACCATGTCGGTGTATGGAAGAATCTTGGTCCTCGCTGCTATCCGGTGCAAGAATGAGCATGCTAGTTCTGTAATTGATGCCTCAAACAACCTGTGTGAGTCTGCAGTTGCTGTAATCTTCATTACTCTAAGATTTTCTTCCTCGAGTATACTGTACATGCCTTCCCAGGTAGTGACTCCGGTGTCCCTGTTACAGGTGGTCTTTGCGTAGAAGGGCATCATTTCATTGTCTTTAGAACTTAGAGCTTTTCCTTTCTTTCCATAATATTCTGAACACTGCTATGTATACCTTTCTGATTTTCACTCTTACAAATTACAAATAAGAAAAGAGTAATGATAAGAAATAAGGTGATGGGAAATCTTTAAATGCCAAAATCATATAAAAAATATCACCCCACATGAAATGACCCTTCAATTAGATAAAAACTTTCTTTCATTAATGATCATCAACTAACTCATTAAATTTACATTAATGCACATAACTTGGCATCAGATTATGGAAAAACTTTTCTGAACGATGAGCCCTGTAGATCTGCAATAAAGTGATTTTGCGATTTGCTTCACAATATTATAGATCACAATATCGCAGATTGCAATATTCCTAACCCGTTGTGTTTGAGTCCTTAAATCTTGTATAGTGAATGACCCAATGAGTCCTTGGCCCTGAGTCTTAAACTGACTATCTATTATATCAGCACTATGCAGTACCCATTTCACCATGTCGGTGTATGGAAGAATCTTGGTCCTCGCTGCTATCCGGTGCAAGAATGAGCATGCTAGTTCTGTAATTGATGCCTCAATCATCTATTACCATATGTTTTTGTGAAAGGTGATTTGCAAGATGCACTGTCGCATATTGGCAGTTTGAGGCATTTCACTTTAAGTGATACTTAAGGCATATGAAAATTGTGATGTGATGAGTTTCTTTAGTATTGGATCTTGCATTGTGATTTCGCAATCTTAGGAGTTCGTCTATAGGATGTTATCCATTACCTTTTTTTCCGATGTGACGCTTTATTATTGAGAGAACGGTTTTTTTCGAACTTATCATAAAACTTAAGTCCATTTGGATTTTTGTGGGTATTCTCCTAAGTTTATGATAGTAAGATTTATTCAAAAAGGGAATACAAGTACTAATTTATTTTTTAAATTTTTTGATAAAGGGTCCCCACTTATTTAGTATTAGTAACAAAACAAAATAAGAAGGGGGGTTTTTGCTGGCCACAACACTATTATATTTTAGAACTTAAATATATAAACATAATACTTACCATATATTATGTAAAGGGATCTAAATTTGTCCTTCCAAACACATCACTATGCCCAAGGACTAATATCCCTTATTCCCTCTTACAATGAGAGGAGAAAATCACCTAATCCTTCTTCCCATATGTTCAGAGAAATCAAAATATAGAGAGAAATTAGACACACCTTATACCATTCCATTATCATGTAGTAAACAAAGGCCCTTCTCTCCAATTTGTCCTAGTATTTGATGCCAAAACATAATATTTTCACCAGAGACTAGATTTTTTTCCACTTTTGGGAACCACATAGCTATTGCTCTCATCAATAATAATGCTACTCAACAACTTGCATAGAATTCTAATCTAAAATCCCATCATCAATACCAATGTTCCTTGAATGATCTTGCTTATAGAAATTAGATTTCTAGCCAATCCACGAATGTGCATAACACCAAGAAATTTTCTAATCCTTCCACCTTGAAAATTCAACTTGACTTTTATGCATCCTATGATTCTGGCCCTCCTATCATCACCTAGGAAGAAATCACCACCATCATATTTATCATACTCGTTAAACCACTTCATATGTGGAGAAATATGAGAGGATACACCAAAGTCAATCAACCATGCCTCATGATCTACATGTGTACTTGAAGAGAAAGCCAAATACACATCCCCACCTTCATTTGAGGTGATTTTTACCTCTGTAGAAGTAGCATAATCATATCCCTTTCCTTTCTCAGCAGTTGTAGATCTACAATCATTTTTATAGTACCCTTATTTTTCACATCTCCAACATACCTTTACATCTTTTTCCTGGATATTTAGATCTTCCTCTAGATTTAAATCTCCCACCTCACAACTTATTTTTGTTTCTCTTTTGGGATTGTCCTCTGACAAACAAGGCATCTCTATTCTAGCTCTCCACATTTTTCTGTCCCATCTCCTTTGACATTGTGGATGATATTATTTCATCAAAGCTTCAAGGTAGTTGTATTTGTAATAGCCCTAGTGAAAAGTTCATGTAATAGAAGTTAATAAAGGAAAAATACGACCATGGTTAAGGGAAACCTATTCCAAGCTAAATGTTGGGAAAATATATCCTAGCAAGCATCACTAGATGTGTTTATGACAAAGGTTAAGGAAAATACATTAAAAGGGAAAAAGGCATTTTTGGCACATTTATTTATGAAAATAAAGGAAAATATGAGAAAAGTAAGGTGAAAGGTCAGAAGTTTCATGTGAGTAGAAAATTGAAGGAAAATAATGGAAACTTAAGAGAGTAGGGGCCTCATTACTAAAAGGGCTTCTAAGGATTAGTTGGTAACCTTTTGTCAATTCACATTATGGAGATCCCTCATTATTCTCTCTCTCTCTCTCACTCTTGGAAACTTAAGAGTTTTCTTGGAGCACTCTAGCTTTGGACCATACCAGCATATTATATATAACATATTACTTCTAAGATCATTTCCACATTCCTGATATATAATAAATCAAACTTTGAACCTTATTACTTCCATAATTGCCTAATTTAATGTGTGATTCTTGACTTCTTGCATTAATAATGACATGGGAATCATGTGATGGAGATCTATAATAACATAAGAAGCATCTTGGATGGGGCTTGGAGTGAGATAAAAAAACCAAGAAACAGCTCCCTCCTAACATTGGTGGACACATAATTTCCCTTGAGAGGTTTATTCCTAATAGTTGGCTACTACTTTGTAAATACATGCATTCTGAAGAGGATTAGTGGAGGGCCCGATGGAGATATTGATATGAAATGGGGTAGATTAGTAATGTTGTACTAGTTCCCCATTTAGAAATAAACCAAAGATGCTTATCATTTTATTTTCAAGTGCTTAAGGATTCAAAAACTTTTGCAATTAATAGATTCCCATGAGAGTTTCTTATGTAAATGTTATAAATAATTTAACATAAAAAAATATGTTGTACAACAGCAATATAACAACAATGAACATCAGATATAACACACAACAAGAACATGATAAAGGAGTTCACCCCTCCTAGGCTACATCTCCTTGGTCCAGCTTCCAATGGCTTGGGCCTCTCTATAATGCTCAAATTACATCAAAAGTGTGTTTTCAATGCTTAGATGCCTCTAAAACCTCTTTCAATGAGTTTAGAATACCAAAAATAGATAGAATAATCTATTTTTTGCATCCAATTTGGATAAGAATTGAAGAAGTTAAGACTTCTCCTAGTTCCTCCACTAATTGTTCCACAAAATGCTCCAAAACTGACCAAAACCCCATTTCTGCTCCAACAATCATTGAGGAAGTGAAAATTTTGCCACACCGCAGACCTTATCTTATCGGTCATATCAAAATCACAATTCGCTAAGTTACAAACTCTTAACACTGCAAAATGTTGTGATGCAGAATTACGGACCCGACAGGATATTAAAATGGAACTTATAAAACTCTTGCGTTTGGAATCCTCCTGCTCATTGCAATCGACAGGTTCGAACATGCACAAAGTCTTTTTTACCAAGAAAAACAACGTGATTGTGATTTCACTAATTTGCCGGTGTATTAAACTGCAACATAAAAATTATCGTGCTTGGATCTATCACATTCGGAACTCAACGAAATCAAGGTCGACTCCTGTTTCCGCTTTTTTCCTGTAATTGCGATATGCAATCTCATCGCATCACAACCCTGAACCTGTCGAGGGTCGATTTGTAATGTCGAAACACTTACCGTTGCGATATGTGATTTATATGGCCAATGGTAGGCTACCACTTGGTGCCTCCTTATTGGTTGAAGACCTTGCCACATCATCCCAATCCTGCCATGTAGGCAAGTCAAATTTGATCTTGTACTTGCATTAAATTCTTCATACAAACTCAGATTTGAGTGCCATTCAAATCGTTGGATTCAAAATGCCAATTTCTTTAATCTAAAGATGAGTTTGATAAGATTCTAACACTTTGATTTTTCAGCATAATTATGAGCACCTGATCACTCCTCCCCACTGGAAGCCTTTTGGACCCCAAAAGGATAATTTTCAGTTATTGAATAGATGAGAGTATTATTCCCTCACCTTCCCCACTTCAATCCATTTGGCCTTTGCTAGATGTCTACCTTTGTGACCCACCCAAAGATAATCGACATTTCCTCTTTAAGTTATCCTTGTCCTTCTGTCAAGTATAATGTCTCGCTGAAGCATATCAAGGTATTCTGGAGAAAATTCTTCAATAGATGGAATTTGAACATTCTCTCCTTGATCTTCAATCAAAGGAAGTTCATAAGATCTCAGATTTTCAACATTAACAATGTAATAGATTTGCATATATGAATGCAAATCAAGCCTGAAAGCATTATTACCAATATTTTCCATAATTTTAAATGGACCATAATGAATTGGTTTAAACTTTTTACCTTTGCATTGAAGCATTTCCTTGCTAATGTATAACCAAACTTCATCACCTAGTTGAAACTGGTGATCCACACAATGCTTGTCATTGTAATCATGAGAAAAATGTGGTTTTCCCAAAACTGATGCTTGCACAAAAACATGATGAACATTCATCTCCCTCTACTGAAATTTCTTATAGTTAATACAATTTTATATCTTATATAGGGGAATTAAAGTTGTAAAATCAAAATAGTCTACCCAATCCTTTACCAATATATCTATCACTCGATAAGTGATTTATGTAGTAGCATTATGAGTGCTACCATAAAGAGATAATATAAACATGTTAGCCTGCAATTTTCTTTGTGGAGCCATTCACTACAACTCGTAATAAGTCTTCCATTTTTCCACTTATTAACACAAGACAAAGAAAATAATTACTCGTCACTTCTAGCCAGTTCAGAATTTGACCAAGCGTAGGAGGAAAAGCATGATCCCAATGTGACCACTCCATTAGATCCAATAGCATTGGTGATTTCAATTGACACTTCAAAGCAACAACATTGATCATGTAATCAAATGCTCCAGTCTTTTGTATAGGCTCAAAACTCAAAATTTAGGACATTAGTACAAATGCTTCAATTAAACGTAAGGGACAAGGTAACACCTTACAATCATTCCCTTCCATACATGAGAATGCCATGCCTATTGTAGAAGATCGAAAACCAGAACGAGAGCTTGTGCTACTAAGAAATCTTGTTGAAGCCCTTAGAAACAATGTATATCTAATTTTTATAGCCTTCTTTGTGGTCATAGTTGTTTCTAGATTTGGTATCATGAGTATTAGTGGGTCTCTAACATTTTCATTGAGGAATGATTCTAATACCCTTGACAAGTTCTATAATGAATGTAGAAATAATTTATAGGCCTTCTTTCAATATGGGATTATCCAATTTATCTAATAACTTTGTTGTAAAGCCTTCTTCAGTTTTTCCTAGAAAATGAGATCACCAATGGTTGAGGTCATCTATATGTAGCACAAATGGTAGTGGTAAATAAAAGTTTTGATGATTGATATAATATCACACTTCCTTCACCTAATTTTAATTTGCATATGAACAATTGTTTGACAGAAGATTCCTAAAAACCATTAGAAGGTCCTTCACCTTGGATAGTGTTTGCTAGAGAGATAGTGAATTATATTGAGTGCAAGAGTGGTGGGAAATGTGGCCTTTGCAGCCTTGTAATTTTTCTGTTAAAAAACAGATCCATAGTGAATTCCATGAAGATTGGAAAGATCCAAATATATTTAAAATATCTCTCTGTTATTTCCCTCATTGCATATCCACTCGTAATAAGTTCTAGAAAATAACATAATAGTGTAAATACATATCCATATTGTTATGTCAACATGGGGGAATTATTTGTTGTGGGATGTGAAGCACATTCAAACTGTAGTACAATCTCTAAATTGATTGATTATGATAGTGCTACTCACATATGTTGTTGGTACTTCTCCCCGAAGATTAAAATTTGGTTTAATGCAAGTGGCTCCACAATAACACCTTCGTCATTAGATTTTTCATTTCTAGTTTCCCTAGGCTTCCGATCCCCTTCCTTTTTGACAAAATGTTTTTTTCACAATAAATATCAAGATTAGTCTTTTTGGATTCTTCATACTTCTGGCATTTTATTTAGAGGCCATATTTTTCTTGTTGCAGTAAGCTTGAATATCAAGAGAAAGTGCAGGTTTATAAGAGAATAATAACTCAAGTAAATTGTTCCCTTCAATATTTAAATCAAAAGCGTATCCATAGTGGAAAACATTAGTAATCTTGGCTTCAAATATCTTTTCTTCAACAGACTTGAAATTGTATTTATTAACAAAGGTATGGCTAGGTGGTACTATTGGAAAAGTTGTTATATGAAGACCATTAAATAGGTGGCGTTCATTAATAGAACCTCTAAAAAAATAATTTCCTAAAAAGATTGTAGTATGGCTAGATCACAATGTCAGAATTTTGCGAGTCGTTTTAATCTATTTCCAGCAAAAAAGTATAATGGCCATGGATGACTTTGAGTTATTGTACATTATGTAAACCTTGTACAAGAAACAATGTATGTAGGACTCCAAAAGAGTGCTCCCCTTTGTAGTTCCCAAAGTATGAGACTACCATTTTTTATAAGTGTTGCTCAATTTAAAGAATGAAGAGTATGTGCTTGTTTATCCAGGGCTAAATATAAAGACCACATTGGATATAGAGCTAGGAGGAAGCACCTTGGTTGTAGAGCAGCGAAGAAGCACTAAAGATTAATCCAATAGTCTTGGGAGACACCCTCTTCATGAAGTAACAAAAATATAAGTCTTGTTAATGGTTGTAGTGGTGTGTGGTGTTAAAATGCAACACCAAGTAAAACAATGACACCAGGCCTCCCAAATTCATCAGTACTGTAGGAATCTGGGCTTTGACCATGATGATTGAAATCATGTCCAGATTCCCTCTATTGATACGGGAAAGAAGATGTTTCATATTGTAAGCATCATTATTTATCATATGCTCAAACAAATCTGACAGAGGAACATGACCCCGATCAATCCATAACATTGTAAATCTTACTTTCTAAAAATGATTCAACAGAATATATTCGACGCCAAAGAACAAACTTGGTTGCATTATATGGCCAAAGTCTGCAAAAAATTAAAAAGAAAATCTTTGAACAGGAAAACCATATACATTCATAAATGCATCATTTTATACTAATTTTCTATAACAAAGACTATAGACGCCGAGGGAGTTTAATCATTTGCACCTTATCTAGAGGAAAATCAAATTCATAAAAAAGATATATCTCAATTCAAACCCTCGTAAAAAATCGACAATATTTAACCATTAAAAACACTATACTACAGAAGGACTCACTAACAAGCAAGGAACAAATTTTGTTAATGGGTGAATAATATATATGTACGCACTATTTTAAATTTAATATTAAGTATTTCATCTTGCTATCATTTGTCTATGATGAAAGAGTTTCACTAGTAGTAAAGTTTATGTGCATTCCTGGATGGGCCACGTCTAGTGTGTGAGATATGTAGTATAACTTTCCTTACGATACTCTATTTTAACTATTTCTTCCACACTTAGATGCTCTATTTATTTTTATAGTTTGTTTATAATTTCGCTAGTGTGTGAGATATGTAGCATAACCTTCCTTACCATAACTGATTTTGACTATTTCTTCCACACTTAAATGCTCTATTTCATTTTATAGTTTGTGTTATAATTTCTTTCATTATGTTTTATCTCTTAGATGATTAGATCAAGTACTTGGATTATATTCAAACCAACAAAAATATTTTCATTTTCCATTTTTTGTTTTCACATTTATTTCTAGTTGTTTGATCTCGCATTTATTCTCTAGTTTCACAATATATGGTTTAGGGTTTATGAGCACACCATTTCATTTTTGTAGTTAGTTATATCATAAATTTTAGCTCATTTAATATGAAGAATTATAAGACAAGTCTACCATTTTCATAGATAAAGTGGTATTTTTATGGATTTCATAAATAGTAGTCTTGCTTTCTACAAAATACATTACTATATTTTAGCATAAATTGTGTTCACTTTCCGTAGATTAGAATTTAAATATAGTACTAAAATAGTTCTCTTTACTTTCAAATAATACATTTCACTACTTTCTTAGTATAATTTCTTTTACTTTCATTAGATTAGATTTTACTTTTTCACTTGAATACTTCTGTATTTTTTTACTAGGTTACGTTTATTCACTTTTGTTATACTAAAAATTCATGCTTTCCTATAATATAAATTTCATTCTTCGAAAAGAATCAAGCATGTGTGTGTGAGCTCCCTCTTCCCAATAAAAATTTGATTGAAGAATAGAATCATGATTACATGAATATTAGGTATCATGGCATTTTAGATTAGGATCTCATTTGGTAATGCTTTGTTTTATTTCATCTTTTATGCCTTCATAGAATAAGCTTCATTTACCTACATAGCTTAACACTTTAATTCTCATTCATAGACCAAAGCATTTCCACAATTGAAAATTGATTTACTAAGACATATTGTATAGTGTACCTTGCAAGTCTAAGTGCATGGATTGACAACTTAATATAAAGTAATTTAAAGAAAAATTAAACTATCCAAACAACACCACGGTTCAGTAAATGTTATAAATAAATGTTGAGAATCACATGCCATTAGTTTGAGCACATTGTCTCTATTGCATAACATCCTTTCTCTTGCGCTTCTTGGGTGTTTGTCTCTCCAGTGTTTTCCCATGTTGTCTACTTAGTGTTATGATATTCTAGATACCTCTGTTTTTCTTTCCATTCTTTTTCTTTCTTCCACACTCTCTGCATCGTCACATAGGGATCTTCATTTCCCATCCCCTTCACGTCATATGTGTAGCAAAGCACATGGGAAGCTCCTCTAGCACATCATGTTTTCCAACTATTTGGTGGTGGAAATTAAACTACAAAACCCAACACCACTCACAAATCCACTTCATATTGTGGATCTCTTTGTCCCACACCTTACGCTAGAAAATAAAAAAAATATTTTATAATCATAGTGATCAGTTATCATTACAGGGACTAATACAAAGGATGTTACTTAGATGATATCTAAAGAAAAACCATATAAACCATCATGGCCATCCTACTAGACCATACACAACATTTTTCATGGATGAGCACATTCCAAGGGCCTTTAACAAAATCTGAATTCCGTTGGGATGACATTTATCATCACTCATAATTACTTTGATATCAAACATTGTGGAATTTTACATATTAGTCATCATGACACAAGACATAATTTATGGTAACACCAGTTGGCTTAAAATTCCCATTCCTACTCTAAATGAATTAAAAAAAGAGCACCTCTCCAACCTATCCATAACCATCATGATTGATATATTAGTTACCTATTATATAAAGAAACATTACTCTAGGAGTTAATTCCACCCACGAGAGTGTCAACCCCTAATAATTTTTTTTAAAGAGTTTCAAAACATTTTTATTGCTAATATTTTTAGATGCCCAATTTGTATCCCACCATAGTTGAACATGCATAAAAATGTAGCTAATTTATTCATTTTCTTAGAAAATGGTATTATACACCATGGATAGCAGGCTACTATACAAGAAAATATTAAAATCTATGGAAGGACGACTTCATTTATTCCATCCATTGGATCATGTGTGTATCAAACCCTACAGTTACAAATACAAGGAAATTTCCTATAATTCTTCTTCCTACCAAGTCATGGTCTTTGGCTTTAAAAGTTTTATTTCCTCCATCCAACAAGCCATGACTCATAACTTGATAGATAAGATATTCTTCTTAGATAACTTGATGGAAAAATCTAATAAGGGAGATGAACATGCTAGTGGTTTTCACGTGATTTTATTACAACAATGACAATGTCACATTCACCTCAATTGCCACAAATATATGCTATATATTACACCAATATGCCTACTTGGGTCCAGATTCAATCAATACATCACAATAGACACCCTCAAAGTATGTGACATCATATAATTTCCCAACCAACACACAAAACACCAAGTAGATATTGTACAAAGGAAGGACAATTTCTTCCATCAGGTTGTCCATAACTATGCACATACTCGTCATATTTTCCTCAAGTTTATTTATAAATATGCAACATTGATTTGGGGAAGTCATGATTCCCAAGTCTTTGTGAAGCTAAGCAATTCCTCTTGTTATATTCTCTCTTGAAATTACAAACATTTCAAATGGATTTATGCTTCATACAACTTCCTTAGTGTTCTTCTTTCACAATTAAACAACCTAAATCAAGAACACACACTCTACTACTTGAGAAAAAACTTGGTAGGCCTAAACTCAATTAGAGATATGATGAAAAGCTCATATTTGGCATCATATTCATATCATGGTAACTACACCATTACAACCTTGACGTATACACTAAGTTGATAGTTAACTCTAGTCTCTAATCCTTCGGATTGCACACTTAACCTTTAAAAGGTTAATAGTTGTAACACCAATAAATCTTAATTTTAAAAGTGTATTATCTCCAATTCATTATTCCTAAAGGTAAGGAATATTTTTCCATGATATTTTGTTATATGACTTGTTACCTAGTGGCCATTTCTAGTTTGGGAGCATAACCATTTTCTTTTGTTAAGCTTGGTAGATCCCCCTTTTCATTAATTATATAGAAAATTTACACCGCACATATTGGCTAGGTGGTTTCAACTTGCCGAGTGGGAAACCAAGTCTGTTGGCCACCTATCTACATTATATGCCATCCAGTAATAAAAGGTTTTCAGTCTTTCTATACAAGCTATATAAGTCTCATATTCTTGTCCATACTCTAGAGATCTACATACATATATGTTTGCATAAGGAAATGTAAAAGTTATCCGAATATATATAAAAAATCATTAAAAAGTAGGCTTTCTAGTCATGTTTTTCAGAAGAAGCTGATTCCACCCACGATGGATTGTTGACATTCATCCCTGGAATATCTATTTGGAACAAGATACAATGCAAGTGCCTCTCAATTCAGCCAAGTCGAACATCTTGTTTGTGCAGTTGAAACTATGCCTTCTAGAATTCTTGTTTGTAATTCAGCATGCCTTCGACAGTAACATCCAAGCCCACCAAAATTTGGTCCATTGACTTGCCCAACAGGCTTTTCATCAACCAGTACAAGTATTTCTACCCCTTGTGTTTCTAGGATCTGAGGCTAGGATTCTCCAAACCTCCATTTTCGTGTCTGTGTCACTCTCCTGCTTCACTTCTTCTTCCCAATGCTCTAACCATTTTCAAATTTCCTCATTAGTTCCTTCTCGGTAATATATATATATATATATATATATAATATATATAATATATATATGCAGGCTGAAGGCTTGAACTAAGGTTCTGAAGGGTTTTAATTCTTGATAGAAGTATTTAGAGGGAAAGCTTTAATCAAAGTCTCATACGAAGGCTTGAGGATGAAAATAATCCCAAAAGGAGGTTTTAGGCGAGGTGATTGGTTCCAATACAAAGGAACTATGGATAAAAAGGCCTTAACGATTTATGGTTTGAAGTTTGGACTCCTTGGAAGAGTCAAACACCTAAGACAATGTATTTATGCACTTTATGCATACTATGGGGATGTGCAGGGATAGCCCTACACCATCATTTGTTTCCAATATCTTCATATCTTGAATATTAGAACAAAAATAATTCGTCCAATATGATCTAGGTGGATATTGGTGGCCACCCGCTAATTCGACTTGGATCCCCTCTAGTGGTTCATGCAGTTTTTTTTCAGTTTCCTTAATTATAACACAATTTACTATTTTTAGCAGTTTTCGGGTCCTAAACTTCCGGAGCCGTTTTGAGGCCCTAAAAGACGTTTTTTGGGAAATCTACCGCTAGCGATTTTTTGTGACTAAAAATATTCTTTTCCGTCGTATTCCTCGGAGAGATATTTCCAACGGGCTATCATGCGCGTCAAACAGAGATAAGACGACCAATTCGCGACCCCGGGAAGTTGATGTACCAACTTTACCCAAAAACGGGGCCCACAATTTGGTGTTTCATCTTCCAGGGTTAGGTTTTGGAATGTGAAGGGTTTTTCCATTGTTTCTCAAACAATAAATAGGCCTTCGAGCCTCATTGCAACACAGTTCAGAGGCATGTAGCCACACATCTCTTCTCAGAGATAAGCTGCCATCGCCCTAGCTGGTTTATTTCCTTTTCTGGTTGTAAGCATATTTCAATATTTTCCATTAATGAAATGAAGTATTATTTCCACTGCATCTTTGTGTATATGGTTATCTCTGCAATTTGTTGTGTTCCTATTTAATTTTGGATCAATGGTATCAGAGCGGTCTGCTTTTTCTCGGTTTTTTTCTTTGCATGTCCCCAACAAGGTCGGGATATAAGGAGTTAGGGCTTGAGCTGGTCGAACCTTTGCAAGGCCAGCCTCGCAAATCCCGACGGCCTCCCATGGCGGATGAGAAGAAATACGAGGGAGCAGGAGATCCTATCAAAATCTTGTTCGAAGAAGCCCTCGAGCGACAACGGAACGCGATGATGGACAACTTTGCCCAAATACTTCAGCGGCTACCCAAAAGTGACGCATCGGCTTCCAGCAGCTACTCTGGAAATGCCACGCCCTTTAAGGTACAAGTTAATTTTGAAATCCCCATATTCGAGGGTCAGATAGACGCAGATGCCGTAGATAAATGGTTAAATCTGCTAGAGGATAATTTTTCTGTTCATGAATCTTCGAGTCGGGAAAAAATTGTTTTCACTCTTCTCAAAGCAGCCCCCCACGTCAAGGACTGGTGGGAAACCTACTGCGAGCAAAAGGATGAAACTACAGGCTCACTATTTTCAGCCGCACCCACCTGGAATTAATTCTGGGAGGCCATTAAGGAGCAATACTACCCTGTTGGAAGCTATGAGGATGAATACATAAAGTGGACCACGCTGCGGCAGGGAAGGGATCAAGATGTGCCGGAGTTCACCAATCTTTTCCACCCTTCGCACGAAGGTGGGTATCAAGGATTTGGAGCAGCATTTGATACTCAAAAATACCGCGGCTGCCTACACAAGTACATCCAGGAAGAAATGGAATTCCTGAACATCTCCTCGCTCGGCATAGCATATCGATATGCCGTCAAGATCGAGCAGAAGTTTAAACAAAAAAAGCGAGACTTTGGATCTGCGAATCCAAAGCAAGGGAAAGGTGCCCCGAAACCACAGAACAAAGGACAAAGCCAAGGCGGGGCAGCCCAAGACAACCCGCCAAAGCTACAAGCAAAGAACAGTGTTGCAAAGCCGAAAAAGGACACGGAAAAATGGTGTGAGTTCCATAAGAGCTCCACTCACAACACAAGTGAGTGTCGGGCGAAGCAGTCACTAGTGGCTGAGCTAAAGGTTTCAGAATCAGATGCAGGTTCTGACTCCGAGTCAGAACCCGACAAGGGGAATGACAAAGGGAAGCAGATCATTGATGCGGATCCCAACGCCACTATTGCTACTGCTAAGATCCAGAAAAATGAACCTGAAGATCCAGAGGAGGAGGAGCGTCTCTTCAACTCCCAGATGTGGGTAAGGGGCTCCACGCTACAGTTCATTGTCGATAGCGGGAGCCAAAAGAACCTCATTTCGGCAGAGGTCGTGAAGCGGTTGGGCTTACCAACCACGACACATCCACAACCGTACACCATCGGGTGGCTGCACCAAGGACGGGATCTTCGCGTGAGCCAACAGTGTCGCCTTCCATACAACATCAAGCCCTTCACAGATGAGGTATTGTGTGACATTGCTCCCCTTGAAGTCTGTGATGTATTATTAGGACAACCATACTTGTGGAAGCGACATGCTGTGTATGAATCAAGGCCCCGTGCTGTTATTATTCCATTGG
>APFE031045528.1:0-15505 GCA_000404065.3 Pinus taeda
CTCTTAAGATCCATAATAAACAACAAGCAGAAGCTGAAGCTTTAGCTATCTTTTGCTCAAAATGTAGAAAGAAACATGCTCTAAGGGAATGTCCCTTGGATGCAAAGGTTGTAGAAACATGTGTGATCTATTCAGAGAATCATGAAACCTAGGATTGTCCTTCAATCCCTGGTCTCAAAGCTGTTTTTCAAGAAGATCCAAGTACCATTGAATCTCTCTGTTTTGTTGCAAGGAGACCTTGGCAGGGGCAACAAAATCAAGGGTTTAACAACCCTATGAATTTTCAACCTCCACCAAATTGGAATCCTTGGCAACAACCTTGGTCCCAACCTCAAAATCCTTTTCAAGCATGGATGCAAGGTATGCAGAATCCTTATGGGAGATTTGCTCAATTTTACCAATATCCTCCATCTTTTCAAAATCAGCAAGTTCCACAATTTCCAAATCAAAATCCACAATTATCATTGCCATTTCCACAACAACAACAATCTTCTCAACAGAATTCAAATTCTCAACTCTTGCTTCAACAAAAGTCAAATCAACTTCCTTCTCAGCCATTATCGAACCCCAATAATAAAAACCCTCAAAATGATTTCATGATGGAAGGTCTACAATTTCAATTTCCTGCCTATATGATCGCTCCTCTTAATGATGTACAACTTAGATCAGGTAGATTTCTGGATAAACCTTCTATAGATGTTCAAAAACAAAGCATTTCTGAGGAAGATTCTCTTGAAGCCAATAAGGGTTCTGAAGCATCTCTTCAAAACCCAAGCACTCAAAAGGAAAAGAAAAAGAGTTAACCCCCACAACTCCTATAGTTGAGCAACCTGCATCTTCATCCACACCTCCTTTTCCTGAAAGGTTACAAATTGACAAAGGAGTGGAAAAACAAATCTTGTTGCCTTACTATGACTTTCTAGATGAATTGAAGAATGTCTGTATCAAGATTCCCTTGTTACAAGCCATTAAATTCCTATTCTAGCAAAAACAATAAAGGAGTTAAGTCTTAAAAGACCAGGAAGGAAACCAAGAATACAAGAAAAATCCACCCGGTAGGAAAAACTGCAGATATCATGATGGATGCAGAAGTATGTAGACCCTGGTAGTCCAATTGTCAAAACAACTATCAATGGGGTAGAAATTCCAAATACTTTGATTGATTTAGGGGCTGCTATCAACATCATGAGTAGACAAACTATGGAACAGTTAAAACTTCCTAACCTTCTCTTTACACCTACTTTATTGCAACTTGCAGATCGCTCAATTATTAAACCAGATGGTGTATTAGAAGACATTTCAGTCTCCTTAGAATCTTGGGAATATCCAGTAGATTTCATGATTTTAACTCCCAAGAGTAATTTAGGTGGACATCCTCTCATCTTAGGAAGACCTTGGCTAGCCACAACTGATGCTTTTATCAGTTGTAGGTCTGGGGATATGTATATTTCTGATGGTAATTCGACAAAGAAGTTCAATCTATATCCTCCAGCAAAAGCAATTACAAAAATAGGAGATAATGAATGGATTGATGATGAAGATACTATACAACATGTCTTTACCATTTCTGAGATCAGTGAAGATAGTCAAATTCTGAACACATTAGAAAAATTTCAAACATCTTCAGATATGACCACACAAAATTTCAGTTAGATTATGACATAGAGTATCTATCATCTAGACAAATGTCTCTTTTCTCTATGTAAGAGTTTGGTAGTTC
This sequence comes from Pinus taeda, assembly GCA_000404065.3. NCBI lineage: Eukaryota > Viridiplantae > Streptophyta > Pinopsida > Pinales > Pinaceae > Pinus > Pinus taeda. Next base: position 1,721 of record APFE031045528.1, read on the forward strand.
TGCCATTGAGATCTTTCCAGGAAAAACATTAAATATCAACAAAAACTTGGAAAAATCACAACAGGAGGAGCTAACCAGAATCTTGCAAAAACATTCCACTGCATTTGCATGGGAGTATACCGATATGAAAGTTATTGACCCTAAGACTTGCATTCATCACATCTACATTGAGGAAAACAGTAGACCAATCAGACAACCTCAAAGAAGGATGAATCCAAACCTTAGGGAGATAGTGAAAGAAGAGATCCAAAAGTTACTTAATGTAAACTTCATTTACCCAATTTCAGATAGCCGATGGGTTTCTCCTTTGGTTATAGTACCTAAAAAAGAATGGTAAATGGAGAGTTTGCATTGATTACAGGGAATTGAACGAAGCAACTTTGAAGGATCACTTTCCTTTACCCTTTATTGATCAAGTATTAGATACTTTAGCAGGCAAAAAGTATTTCTCATTTTTGGATGGTTTTAGTGGTTACATCAGAAACAGGTAGCACCTGAAGATCAAGACAAGACCACATTTACCTGTCCATGGGGAACTTTCGCCTACCGAGTACTCCCTTTTGGATTATGTAATGCACCCGCAACATTCCAAAGGGCAGTACTAGGAATCTTTTCCGATCTAATTCATGATTGTGTGGAGGTCTATATGGATGATTTTACTGTTTATGGTGATTCATTTGAAGAGGCATTAGAAAATTTGGAAAAAGTTCTTATTAGGTGTAAAGAGACTAACCTTTCATTAAGTCATGATGTTTTATGATGTTTACTGAAGGGATTGTTTTAGGACATCATATTTCAGGAGATGGAATTAAGGTTGATAGATCAAAAGTTGAAGTCATCTCCAAGCTACCTATTCCAAATTGTCAAAAAGATGTTAGAAGTTTTCTTGGGTTTACTTGTATTATAGAAGATTTATTGAAAACTTCACCAAAATAGCATCCCCTCTCTTTAAATTACTCACAAAAGACTGTGAATTCAAATGGGATCCTCATTGTCAATCTACATTTGAAGCTTTAAAAACTAGAATATCTGAAGCACCCATTTTGAGAGGGCCAAATTGGAAACTTCCTTTCCATATTTCTACATATGCTTCAGATACAACCCTTGGAGCTGTGTTGGATCAAAAGGAATTAGTTCCTTATGCCATTTATTACACCATTAAAAATTTGACTCCCACTGAGTTAAATTATAATGTGACTGAAAAAGAGTTCTTAACCGTTGTTCATGCAATTAACAAGTTTAGACATTATATAACAAGCTATGAAACTTTTGTCCATACTGATCATTCTGCCATTAGATATCTCATGAACAAACCTGTTACCAATGGCAGAGTCACAAGATGGCTTTTACTTCTACAAGAATTCAATATTACTGTGTTAGATAGACCAGGGAAAAAAAATACAGTAGCTGATTTCTTGTCTAGAATCCAAAACACTAACGAAGATTCTCCAGTAGAGGATAAGTTTCCAGATGAATATCTGTTTGCAGTAACTACTAAAATTCCTTGGTATCAGATATTGCTAACTATTTGGTTACAGGGAAGCTACCTCCACACTTATTTCCTAATGAGAAAAGGAAAATCATTCAGGAGAGCTCAAAGTATTCATGGATTTCTAATGAATTGTTCAAAACAGGCCTAGATTGTGTGATCAGAAGATGTGTTCGGGAAGATGAAATGCCTGACATCCTTAAGGCATGTCATGATGAACCATGCGGTGGACACTTTGCTGAAAAGAGGACGGCCTATAAAATCCTTTCTTTAGGATATTATTGGCCTTCTCTCTTTAAAGATGCAAAACAATATGTCAGAAGATGTGACAGCTGCCAAAGAGTTGGGAGACCGACTATTTCAAATGAAATGCCATTACAGCCACAGGTACTCATCGAACCCTTTGAAAAATGGGCTTTAGATTTCATTGGACCAATTAATCCACCATCTAGACAAAATAAATATATATTGGTTTGCACTGATTATGTCACTAAATGGGTAGAAGCCAAGGCATTGCCTTCTGCTACTGAAAATTCAGTTGTTCAATTTCTTTTTTAGGATATTTTTACTCGTTTTGGTGTCCCAAGAGAAATTGTGATAGATCAGGGAAGTAGTGCAAACACACGAAGTAGTGCCCATACAAGTAGTTGATTCATCTGAACAGCTGGCATCAGGCGAGCAAGGTGAACCATCACAGGGGCAAGACTTTTCTCATGAGATTGAACATGCACTTGAATAGTTGGATGCAAACATGGAGTAGCAGGAGTTGGAACAGGACGCCAACCACATGCCTCCCCAAAAGGAGGTCGACTCACCCACTACATTCCATCTTGATGATGAGCAAGTCTCGACTGACTGAGGAGGCACTGAGATCCTTGGTGGTCAACCGAAATCAGAGATGCACAACATCTCCTTTGACAAATATCATCACAAATTTATGCAGTCTCAGAGAGTATCGACTCTGGAGGACCAAACATCCCCTACGCAAGTTGAAGAACAAGTGATCGTGACTAATGTGCACAAGCATCCAGCTACTTTGGCTGATGCAACTAGAGTCTATGCCGAAGCCACTAGCTCAAGTGTTCTTTCCTCATAGCTGAGAATGAGTGAATGGCGAAGGAACTATAGGTGGCCAAGCAAAGAGGAGACTTGGAGACAATGTCCACTTGAGTTGAAATGAAGAAGGAAATACTATACAATTATGCAAGCATTATACTCCAAGTTTGGTATCGTGCACCAAGCAGTCATCCATCTCCACGGATGGCAGCAGCGATGTGCGAGAAGAGCACGCATCTTGAAGAACATACATGCTATTGTTGATAACATGCAAGCATGGATGATGAATTACAAGGGAGCCCCTCTTCACTTGCCAAAGATGATGAGGACCAATGCAGTCGAGTTGCAAGCATGGATCCGGAGTCAGATCTGGAACTATGAAGACCTACCGCAACTCATCACTAACATACAGGCTTCCCATGCATAAGTATTCAAGATCATGGATGTTATAGTGCACACCCACACGATCCCATCACTTGGAACTCAAACCCAGGCAAAGACAGAGAAGTAGGTCTGATAGGAGCTTGACTCATACTTCGACGAGTTGATGTGCACCGCCACTAGCCTAGACTTGCCTATCAATGCAGACATCATGCGCAAGTACGTTGTTGGTCCAGCCACATTGAAGACAATGATGCACATGCTCTCAGATGAATTGGATAGAGGAGCCCGAGTAGTGTACCCAGATTCTATGGAGGCCAGGTTCAGGTTTTAGACGGATGTCACAACAGAACACACAGCCACTATCAAGGACTACCAATCTTGGCATCAATATGTCACTGTTGATCAGCATGAGGATGTTGAGAAGTTGAACTTTTATGGTTGTCTAAGTCTGAATGATGGCTATTTTGGCTTTTTCAAGCCATTGTTCACATGGGTACATGTGCATTATAATGTTGAGTCATATCAAGTGTAAGTCGAGTCTCAATAATGGATGTAACAGTCACAAACTAGGTGAAGAGTCATGAGGGTAGTTGAATGGTCACAAAGGGGAATGTCAAGGGTCACCCCATCCTTTGCTATAAATAGTCCCTCATAACTCATTATATAGGCTTTTGGTCAGACAATATTCTACTAAGACTATCTTGAAGAAGGCTTGGACAGTATTGTAACTTGCCTTGGCTTCTCCACTGCGCGGAGCTAGTACATCTCTTTGGAGGAGCAGGCGGATGTGGCTGTAACATTTCACTGTTGGGGCTAATAGGTTTACATGGATGTATTGTATGATTGAGACTTACACTTCTTTATATAATAAGAGCCAACAAATTTTCATGCATATGTTGTTATTGTAGTTGGATTGCTTCAATTGCCTTAATGATATATGTTGTTTAACTTACATACTTGTGTATGAACTGATTCACATGCAATTATATGAATCTTGTTGTTAATGTTGTCACCTTCTGTGTCGACTTATCTGTCGGACATCAGACAAACATTTCACATGAACCTTGTTGCAACAACGGTGCACTCATCTCGGACTGATCCGTGAGTGTTGTACATGTTATCTTACCTTGTATGATGTGACTGTCGCATCTGAGTGGACCACTCTACCAGAAGCTATGCATGTCCTTTTGTGTTGTGTTTTCCTAGTCGAGTTGGGACGATCCCTTTCAACCTGGAACTCACCTTCACTTCCTTCCCCGTTTGAAGTGTTAGAACCTCTCATACACCTTCCTTGAGTCACTGCATCAGTCACACCCTTACCACTAACAGAGTTATCTTACTTTCCTCTACGCGACATCGCAGAAAAGGCATTACGTTACAATCCACTGCTAGGACTCCTACACCAAACGGTTTGAGGCCTAATTGGGACTTCTTACTGGGGAGATCCCCTTGACATGTTGGCGGGTCCAACATCGTCAACACCCCAATTCAATATTGGGAGACATGCAGCTCATGGAATTAGAATCTTGGGTAAAACATGAGGAGATAAGGGTTGAAGAGCTAAAGAAGGTGATGGAAAAGGAAGACAACGATTATACATCATTGCAGAATTGGTAAGCCCTGCAGCCATCATCAACAATCACAACCTCATCTCCTTTGATTCTGATTTAGCACCTATGTACATAGAAACCCAAGAGCAATCCATTCTACATTTTGAGGACACTTTTAGAATGTTAGGAACATAGAATCTACAAGCTTGTCAGAGAAGGTGGCATGCCTTACCCCACAGTCTGCAAATCAGAGAATATTACTCTCTTGAAAGGCTACGAAATTCCTTGTAAAGAACCCCATTGTACAAAAAAATCATGCAACAACTGAAGATCAAATGGATAAGACTCAAACTTAGTCCACCTTTTCTATTGTGCTTAAAAGAATAGAGAAACTATGAAGAGGAATAAAAGGTATGGATAGAGATAGAGGGAAATGCAAGTTTTTATCGACAAGAGGGCACACCATCTCGGGTGCACTGGGTTGCTAAATAGGCCATCGAAGCCATGAATGAGCTTCATATCGATGACTAAGTTGCTCACAGGATGAGGAACACCTTCAGCAGGGGGTGATGATGGGTCCCATTAATAGGTATATTTTTAGGTTCATTATGCTATCCTCCAGCGCTTAGAATTATCATTTTATCACATTAATTCACATTTTTAGTCATAATATGCTTAGTAAGAAGAGTAAAAGGTGTTCGTCATAGTATGTGGTCTAATGTGATTAAATTGCAAGAAAAAAATAAAAAACATTTTTTAGGCATTCAATATACAAGGGCTTGATGGAGACAACCAGAAGATAATCTAGGGAGGCTTGTCCACCTCTTTAACTCTCTAACTTAGATTCAGATCACAAAATCCTCACTTACAAGCTTGAATTCACTAACAATCGAGTAAAGCCAAGTGCAAGTGAAGCTCAAGAAGGACCAAATCCACAATTTTCGAGATCTTGGAGGGAATCATTTATATTTTCAAGGGAGCTACCATCATCTACCTTTTTGTAAAATAAACCAGCTGAAAGGCTCATTAGGATTTGAATTTTTGATTCAGCTAAGAGTAGATATTGAGCCCAGGGCTTGACCTTGTTATTGTTAACTTTCATGTGATGTATGAGACTACTAGTTTTTGCTAATGAGAAATTTGTTATTGAGTTGCATCTAAGCTAGTTCTAGAGGGATGAAACCCTTGAGTTTGGGCCCAACCCAGAGACTTTAGTCCCTCTTTTGTATTTTCGTCTTGTTTTTGCTTACAAGCATTTCATGTCTTTCTTTTGTTGTAGTATTTGTTAAGCTATAAGAACTTGTGATTGCAAGCTTCCCTATCATCTCTCTTATGGGAAGAGTGATTGGAAGGATTACAATCTCAATCCAAAACCATTTGTTTATGATTTCTTGGAAATAGATAGATGTTAGTTATCCTTTTTCATGATTATTTTTTGCAACTTAGGAGTTAGTTTAGTGATCATAGTAGTGTTGTGAAATAGAATAGATGTTAGTCAAATTCAACTCATATTTTCCATGACAGTTTATATCACTGTGTTATTGATCATTTGATGCATGCATTTCGCTAGTTGCAGGGTTATGTTGATATGCAGGGGTAGGCACATATTTTCATCTCCACTTGGACTTATCCATCTTCTCCCTTTATCCTTCCCACTACTCTCAAACTTTATTTCCACAGTCATTATGTTTAGGAAATGAAGGACAATGTGGGCATCCACCTTGGTGCAAGACAAGCCTCTGAGAAACCCTAGGCTTGGTTAGGAGGATTCCACAACCTTCATTCACTCCCTCCTATAAGCATCCATCTCATCCTGCCCTAAAGACACCATCTCTGCCCTTAAAAGGCTCTTAGAACCCCTCTTGTAGCAATACAAGGCTTCCTGTAGCAATACAGGACCTCCTGTAGCAACACCTATAACACCATTTTCCTCCATATATTTCACTCCCCACTACTACGTTAACTTGTTTAAGATGAATAATGACCCCTAATTTGTGATTTGATGATTGATAGAAGCTCTTAGACCACTCCAACCTCCTCTTTTCCTCACTGCAAAATAAAGTAGAATTAGTGTTTTTATTTAGAAGCATGTTACAAGTTAGATTTCTTATTTTCAAGCAAACGTAAAGTAGATCAATGATACATGCAAGTAAGTCACTGATTTAATGAAATGTGCAAAATATAGTAGCTTCACTTTTGCAGGTAGACTAGCCCTTTCCCTCTCATGTAATGTTAATTAGCATCAACAGGTTGAATGAATGGCATTTTCACTTTCACAGTTAAAATCAGTTTCATTAGGAGTTTTCGCTATAGTTGGAGGAATGGCCTCTAAACACCTTGATCTTATGTCATGACTGAGGGTGGCACGAGTAGAACCTAACCTACTGTATGTACAACTCTATCACCTCTAAGTTTTACAACCCCTAGTTGATAATTTAAGTTGAGGTTCTGTTATGAGTTGCAACACTCTTGGTGCAATACCAAGGCTCACCAACAGGTGGCAAAGGAGTGAAGCAGTATTCCAGTGGAGGTTCTAAGTGTTGGAAGAGTCATATTGAGGGAATGTGAGATTTTTTAGAGGGATTGTACAAGGATTGTGCACGCAGTAACAATAGAGCAATTCGATCTAGCTGGGGGAGCGGTTGATTCAGTAGCTGGTGGTTGGGATTTTATTCAGGTAGACTAGTGAATCAGTTCTAGAACCAGAGAGAAGCAGAGATGTAGATTTCAGAAGTTTAAGAGGCAACAATATTAAGTCCTGTGCAAGAACTGCGCAGAGGTTAACGCAAAAGGCAGTACGAATTGCTTAGGGGCTAGTTTCGGGAGCTGAAATTAGCTGTGGGGTGAGGAAAAATCATCAGAATAATTTTTCCAGTGATTCTCTCATATTGGATTTCCATTTTGGCATCCAAATTATTTTACTCAAAATTTCTACTGAAGAATAATAATAAGACCCTCATTTGCTGCACCAGTTTTCCCAAATTGGATTTTTTCCTAGGAAAATTGTTGAAAAATAACAATGTCAAAATTCTTATGTGTGTGCTAGAATTTCTTAGTTTCCAGTATTTTGTTTTCTACATTATTTTTATGGTGAAAATTGTTGTTATGATATTTTTTTTTTTTTTTTTTTACATAATCGGTTGTTGTTTATATTCCAAAAAAAATTTTGGGAGGCTAAGCTCCTGTAATACAAGGCTTTATGCCCAGGGAGCAAAGATGGGAGATGTTAAAGGGACAAAATTCCCCTTTGTTCCTGCCATTTCTGACTTTTGGAAAACATAAGCAAGTAAAAATTCTAACAAACTGAAACAACAAGAGGCAAAATTTGCAATACATGCTTAGTCTATATTTATATGGCTGATCTAACGAGCTATAGAGTCTTCAGGCTTGTTGTCTACTTCTGCATTCGTGAGGCTTAAAGAGCTAGTACTGGGAACATTCATTTTCTCCATCATGATCTTCAGTATATCAATTGACTCTTGTGCATGGTTGCATCTGTTAGAAAGGTCATTAAACTACTCTTGAAGTGAGGAGACTCTATGAAGGAAGAGGTTGAGGTCAACCCCATACCAATGTTGCACGAAGCGGGGACGTGGAAGCGTCATTTTCCAAAAATCTAGGAAGCGAAGCGTCTGCTATATATATATATTTGCATTTATACTCAAAACATGCATCCCAAATACCAAATTAGTTGTAGAAGACATGAAAACATGCATATTTTTGCATAAATCAAGATAGATATAACATCCATTGTATATTAATGATTAATTATTCGAGCATCAACCATCTAGAATCTAGATTCTTCTCCTCTTGTCTAGCCTTTGCCTCTATCTCGATTGTCTAGGGATATTAGTCAACGTTGCCCAATTTTGATCAAACTACCTAATTCAAGACTTAAAATATGGTAGAAAAAGCTTAACATGCTTGATCGATGATTTTGACTTGATTGAAAGGTAATTTTTTGCTAAGGGCGTGTCACGTGACAAAGGAGTTCAACAATTAACACCACCAACACTAGGGTACATATAGGTCTTGGTGCTCTTGATTAAATGCTAATCACATACCTTCATACTTGATATAATCTAATGAAATGCCATAATCCCATTGATCCTGAATTCCTGAAAACTGTTAAGTCTGCCGAATTTTGAATAGGATATGAAATTATATTTTCTCCATATCAAGTCCAATAAGGCTGAAACCACTCTCAAACATCCTAAGTCATTTCATGGTAATGTTAAAAATTTAAGTAAAAGGATGAAAATGAAAAATAAACGAGAATGTCACTTTTACTTTAAGAATTTAACATTACCATGAGGGAGCATCTACTATATTTGTATTTTTTTTGCCTTCATTCCTCACCCTAACCCAAGGTGGACCCACCCCCAACAAGCAAACTCACCTAAAATAAAATAAAATAAAATAAAATAAAAAACGATTTTCTAAACAGCGCGAAGCTTTTACAGAATCATATGGAAGCGTATGGAAGCGCCACGCTTCTGACGCCCGAAGTACCGTACGAAGCACGCTTTGGAGGCTTAGAAGTAGTGCTTCTGTACCACGCTTCCGAATTTCCAGGAAGCGGCAAAAAATTTAGAAACGGCGCTTCTGAATTTCAGAAGCGCGCTTCCGGCCAAGCTTCCTAGGCGCTTCCGTACGGGACACGCTTCGGGGCTTGGAACCGGGGGGGGGCGCTTCATGCAACATTGCCCCATACTTCTCACTGGTGATTCGAGCATGAGAGTCGATTTTAACATCCAATAGCTTCTGGTGTGCCCGAATTTGCTCCAACTCTACCTGCAAGTCAGCACAGTGGAGAGAGTTCTCGTTTCTTTCCATTGTTGGAGGATGAGATGCGCTCTTGCTGTTCTGGAAGCAAAAATTCTGAGTTCCCGCTGGATGAAGGAAGCATTGAAATGTTGTCGGGATGCATTTAAATGAGGTGCATGAAGAAGGAGCGCTGAGGGGTGAGGGATAAGAACGCAAGAATGAAGGAGAACAAGGGAATGAGGGATAGGCACACAGGGGCACGATGAAAAACAGAGAGAAAGAGGGGTGCGGTGAAGGAGGAAGGAGAGAGCGTATTTGAAGGGGGAGGGGTCTAACAAAGGAATGTGGGAGGTACGGGAGGAGGTCACAGGGTAGAGAGGAGAGCATGGAGATGGTAGAGAGTGGATCATGGGGGAGGAGAGGACGGATCAGGAGAGGAGTGTGGGGAGCAAGGCCGAAGGCCTCTATCGATCTCCAGATTTTGGGACAAAAATCATGATGTCGTCTGACTTCGAGGAGGATTTATGCGGTGATTGGAAACTGAATTCTCTTGGGGATTTTGGGACTACATAAGACAGAGAGGATCGTTCTCCATATTTTGGGACAGAAGTCATGATGTCATTTGACTTCGAGAAGGATTGTGGCAATGATTGGAATATGCATTCTCTTGGGGATATTGCTTGTATCTAAGTCTGACAAAATATGGCGGGTCAATCTGTGCATCAGGCCGAAACGGATCATGGGAGATATTGGTGGATTTCAATGGCGTTGCATGAGAGGTTTCCTGTCGGTCTATTACAAGCTCTATTGGCACAAACGTTAGCCTCTTTATTGAGGGATCAAAGGGCATGGAAGAATTGGAGTTCTGCTATTTGTTGAGCGACTGCTTGACACCGGTCGATAGTTTGCTAAAGTAGAAAATTGGTAGCCTTTCGATTGTGCACCATCAAGCTAATGATGGCAGCAAAGTCACCAAGGACCATTGTTGCGTTTATGCCAAGCTTTCGAAGTTGAACAAGCCCTTGATAGAGGGCTAGTGCTTCAGCCCTATTGTTAGAGAGGGGGCCTAGTCCCCATTCATAAGATAATTTAATTTCTCCATTCGTGTTGTAGATGATTCCACCAGCCCCTGTTGTTCCATGATTAGATTTGGAAGCCCCATCAAAGAAGAGATAATGTACATTACTATTCCTGAGCCAAGTAAAGAATTCCCCATATTTCAATCTGAGCTTCCAGCTATAATTAGAATTGTTGAGTTGTCTATTGGTATAACTCCCCTTTTGCTAGCTATTACTATTATCCAGCAGATAGGCTATGAAGTTCCTCTCTTCAACACAGAGATCAGTTATATCTATTTCCTTTTGCCTTTAAACTGAGATGGTTTCCAAAGTAAGACTCCTTGCCTTGTTACACAGTTCCCTGACAACGGTGGCTTTTTTGTTAAGACCATATGATTTCTTACCAACCATATTTTCCACAACAAAAAATAGGGGAGGGCATCCCATACTCTTTTGGCTATATTGCGCTTCTTTTTTTGCCACGGGTAATTCTTCTTCCAACGATGCAAGACTTCTCCAATAGAGTTGTGGGGATTCTACGGAAGTTGGGTACTGGGGGAGATTTCTCTCCAGTAGGCGGTGGAAAAGGGGCAATCTACGAAGAGATGATGGATGGTTTCCTCAGCAGCTTGGCAGTTTGGACAATGGGAAGGACCAATTATGCCACGTTTTTGCATATTATCAGAGGTGAGGATTTTCCCTTTTAAAAGGGTCTAGATAAAGAATTTTATTTTTGGAATGGCCTCTGACTTCCAGACAATTTCCAATGGGACCAAATGGGCATGGGATATTTGATGCTACAAAGAGACTGATGGGCCACTTGCACTGTGTAATTAGAGCCTGAGGGATCCCAACGAAAGTCATCAGTACCATTTTTTATGATCGGGGCTATGCTATGTAAGTGGGTTTACAGATTGGCCAAACTTGCTCTGAGCTCTGTGGGTATGGCTGGAAAATTCCATCCCGTCCAAGTCTGGGATTGGGTATCCCATTGAGAGATCTGATCCAAGTAGTGAATCCCTATGCTGTCAAAAAAGGAGAGGATTTGGTCTATTCCAGGTTGACTACTGATGGGCTGCTATCCCATAATTTTATCTGCTCCAATTTTGATGCTATTTTAGCCCTTGGGAACTTTAGAAATGTTTTGGGCAAGGAAGGGGATATCCTTCTTGCATAACCTCTAGATTTTGGAGTTGATTCTATTAGGGATGTCACGATCCAAGAGGTCCTGCCTTAGGAAGTTGAGTTATTTGGCTTCCAAAATGCTTTTCCACCAAGCTGAGTGTCCACTAATAAAACGCCAAACAAGCTTGCCTCCAAAAGCCAAATTTAGGAGCTTGGGAGATCTGATTCCTAGACCTCCATGAGTATGGGTTTGAATGACCTGCTTCCAGTTTACTAGATTGGATTTCTTCTTTTTATTTTTCCCCCTTGCCAAAGGAAATGATGGAGGATGGTTTCCATTTTATGGTCAAAGATGGTTGGAGCTTGTAATAGCGTGAATTGATATAGGGGTAAAGAAGAAAGACCTAATTTTAGAAGAATTAGGTGGCCTGTTGGATTGAGCCAAGTGGAGCCCCATTACTGCACTTTCCTTTTCATCTTGTCTATCACAGTGTCCCAAACTTTAGCTTTTAGAGGACCAATACTTACTGGCATACCCATATAAGTGAAGTGCTACCAATCTAATTTACAAGGAACCCCAAAGGTGTTGGCGATGTTATGAAGGACTTGACCAGAAGTATTGCAGCCATAGATGCAACTCTTAAGTTGATTTACCATTCCTCCTAAGTAGATCATGTATTTATCTAAGAGGTCTTTGAAGCGCCAAGCTATTATATTGGAGGCTCCTCCAATTAACAAGGTATCGTCAACAAATTGAGAATGGTTTATGTTTTTGACCCCATTGCCAAATTTAATACCTATGATAAGCCCAACTCACCGCTTATGATCCAGAGCTTTACTAAACGATTCAGCCATCAATATGAACAGATAAGGAGATAGGGGATAGTTTTGTCTTAAACCCTGAGAAGATTTGAAGGAAGGCCCTGGTCTACCATTAACGAGAGGAGAGATCCAAGGACCTGCAATGCAAGCTTTGATAAGGTCGAGGAAGGGGCTAGCAAACCCCATTTTCTTTAGGACAACAATAAGAAATGAATGTCTTACTCTATCAAAAGCATTGGCTAGATCCAATTTAGGAATGAAACCTTTCTCCTTTCTAAACTGACTAGAATGGATAGCTTCTTAGACAAGGAGGATTGAGTCGGAAATTTACCTATTGGCCAAGAAGCCTCCTTGATTTTTAGAGATGAGCGAGGGGAGGAGGGGTTTGAGGTGAGAAGCAAGGATTTTGGTTAGAATTTTATAAGATGAGTTGCAAAGAGAAATGGGTCAAAATCGAGAAAACGAAGTAGGTCGATTCTCTTTGGGAAGAAGGGCAAGGTGGGTGGCATTGGTGAAGCCTCCAATTTTACCCTTGCGTTGCGCCCATTTTAGCATTTTGACCAGATCTTTTTTTATCGTTCCCCAGTAAGTTCAATAAAATTAGATAGGGAAACCATCTCGGCCAGGAGCTTTATCTAGTTGGAGATTCCAAATGGATTTTTAATTTCCTCTTCTTCAATCTCCATGAGTAAACTGTCAATTATTTCCTTATCGATCTCAGTGGGGAGGTGTTGCAACAGATCTGTGTAATCTTCTTCCTCTTTCATTTCTGTAAGAAGTGTATTGTAATAATCTGAGGCTGCCTTTCTGATAGCATCCTAAGTAGTATGAAGATTATCTTCTACATATATAATGGTTGTAACATTATTCCTAATTTTCCTGATAGTGGCCTACTTATGAAAGAACACAGTATTTTTGTCTCCTCCTTACAACCATAGTTATCTTGATTTTATTCTCCATTTTTTCTCCTCTTCTCTGTTGGTACAATATAGCTGTAGGTAAAGATTGCCTACCAAATCTTTATATTCCTAGGTGAGCCCTTTCTCCTCTATTATGCTTTGGATTCTTTCCAATTTGTCTTTTACCTCTGTTTTTCCCCTCTTAGGTTCCGTATAGTTGCTTTTTGCCCATTTTTTAAAGGAAAATTTAGTCCTTTTTAGCTTGTTCTCCCATATATATCCTGGCGATTCTTCAATGTGCCGTCTCCAAGTGTTTTTAATGATCTTTTGGACAGCGGGAATGTTGTTCCATAGATGGTTGTACCTGAAAGGAATGGATCCTAAGGGACAATGGGCTTCGAGAATGAGAGTTGTGGTGTAATGATCAGAGGCAGAGTAGGGCAGAATGGTGGCATAAGTAGCAGAGTAGGAAGATAGGAGCGATATGTTCACCATAATTCTATTAAGTCTTTCCATAAATGTTAGGCCCCTATACTACTAGTGTAACCCCTTATTGTTATTAGTACAACCCACTTATTATATTGATGTACCCATGTAGTTCCCATATTGTTACTATTGTGCCCCATAGAAGCCCA
>APFE031045537.1:0-10969 GCA_000404065.3 Pinus taeda
AAAGCATCTGCGAGGATTTCTCAAGTTGATAGGGTATTATCTCAAGTTTGTTAAGAATAATGGGAGAATAACAACACCTCTAACAACATTACTAAAGAAAGATGCATTTTCTTGGACTCCAGAAGAAACTAGTGCCTTTGAACACCCTAAAGAGGCAATGTGCCAAGCATCAGTCTTAGTTACATTAGTCTTCACAAACAATTTCATTGTGGAATGTGATGCCTTAGGAAATGGAATTGGTTTTGTTTTAATGCAAGAAGGAAGACCCATTGCTTTTTAAATCCGTCCAATCAAAGGAAAGTATTTACACAAACCTATTTATGAGAAGGAAATGTTGGCAATACTACATGCACTAAAGAAATGGCGACCTTACCTAATGGGAAGACACTTCAAGGTAAAGGCATATCATGATATTCTTAAATACATTTTGGAACAAAGATTATCTTCAAAAGAGAAACAAAATGGGTCACAAAGATGTTGGGTTATGACTTTGAAATCATCTACAAAAAAGAAAAGCAAAATGTTGTTGCAGATACACTCTCAAGAAAGGATGAGGATGTGGAAGCATTGTTGTGTCCCGTTTCTATTATCCAACCAGATTGGATAACCAAAGCAAGGGATGAATGGAAGAATGACGAATAAGTGTGGACACTCATTCAAAAATTGCAGCAAGATACCAATACATCTGATACATTTAGCTGGAAAAATGATTCATTATGGTACAAAGATCACTTATATCTTTGTAAGAATTCCCAACTCAAACAAAATATTCTTTTGGAATTGCACAATTCTCCCTTAGGAGGACACTCAAGATTTTTAAAAATTTATCACCGGGTCAAGAAGGAATTTTTTTGGGATGGCCTTAAATATGATATTCAAAATTTTGTGGCGGAATGCTATGTTTGCCAACAAAATAAATTTGAGACAATTAAGACCCCGAGTATGTTACAACCTTTATTCATTCCAAGTCAATGTTGGGAGTAGGTTTCAATGGATTTTATCACAGGTTTACCCAAGTCTAAAGGAAAGAGTGTCATCATGGTGGTAGTTGATAAACTTACCAAGTATGCATAATTTTATGCATTATCTCATTCATTTAAAGCTAGTACAATTGCTACTACATTTATGGAAAAAAATTAAAACTTTACACGGAAACCCATAGATTATTTTAAGCGACAGAGATCCCATTTTCACTAGATATTTTTAGACATAATTATTTTCTAGTCTAAGTACTCAATTAGCTCATAGCTCATCTGATCATCCTCAATTTGATGGGAAAAATGAGATAGTGAACAAATGTTTGAAGGATATATTCGTTGCTTTCTATTTGATAAAAAAACATAATGGGTTAAGTGGTTACCTCTGGCTGAATGGTGATATAACACTTCCTTCCATACTGTAGCAAAAATGACACCATTTATGGCACTTTATTAATATCATCCACTGTCCATCACATCATCTTTAAGAAAAAATTATAAGGTTCAAGCAATGGAATATCACATCTGTTAGAAACTAGATTGACCTCAGGCTGAAGGAAGGCAATCCTAGGATAACCACAAACCAAGCTTAACCTGGTAGCTAGCCCTACCAGGTCGGGAGAGGGCTCTCTCCTTTATGAATCTTAGTCAAAATGACTGGATTGAATGGGATTTTAGGCTAGGTATAGTAGCTCAAAGGATTTTGATTGATTTTGTGCTGGATTAGATGGAGCTAGGCAATTTGGGTCTGGGAAATTAGGTCGGGATGCAGAGTGTTCTATGGGGCAAGGTAGGTATAGGCTTTGGCACTTAAAATCTAGCGAGGTGGGATGTCTAAGACTGGTGAGGAGCTAAGGAGGGCATGTGAAGATCATGTATCCTTCTCAAAAGGCAGAAAACATAAAATATTGAATGGTTTCCCAAGGTAGAGCACTGTAAACAATGAATTCTACCTATTTATCTTGATATCATTCAGTTAGAAGTAGTGTGTTATCACAAAAACAGACCCTGATATGCTACTGATCAGGAAGACCTTGTGTAACTCTTTCAAACCAACTTTTGGCTGAGGCTTAGCCTCCTCAACCTGAGAGGGCTCTCTCAATAGGTTAAAGATTTTTGGTAAAGATTAGATGGCTAACTCTATGGATTGAAATCAAATGAAAATGTATAAATGGTTGAAATACCAATCAACAAGCATCTATTGGGATATGGAGTCAGAGTATGTTTTAGTACAACAGTAGATCAACTTACATGGAAGTCAGGGTATAAAGAGTTTTAATCTACCAGCAAAACAGAGACATAACATAGGAAACACAGTTTATAAACACATGAAGGAAGTTAGAGCATTATCAATGAATTCTACGCAACATGTGTTCATACCACTGCAAGTGAGAAAATGAAGAAATCCATGAGGAAATCAAACACATAAAACCCTCTTTGAATCCTGAGTAGTAAAGCCAAACTTCTGCATTAACATAAAAAATACAATGTTCTACAATAACATAATATGCCCTGTTTCTCTTGAAAATTTCCAACCCTTGGTGCATTACGTCTTCTCCCATATATAGAGTTCATTAGATGAATTAGATTCCTTCCTATAGCATGAGGAGAATTCAAATTCTACTTGACCTGATACCTATTGACACTTTAAACAAACTATTGATTACAACTGACTGTTAACTCACAGTTCTAGAGACCTAATACAACTAGGAGTGTAACTCCTTATTATGATTAAAACAACCTTATCTAGGAATTAAACATTCATTTTGACACCTATAAATCCATGAATTCAAATTTGATGATGCCCATAACCCTCCAGCCGGCCTTTAATAACTTCTCCTTCATCTATCCTGAAAACTAGGAGACTCTTCCTTGCTCTGTTTTGGCTAAAAAATAGGTGTTGGGACAAAGCTCGTATCTCCTCATCAAAAATGCATTTTGAAAACCTAAAGGAGGCTTTTGTACAATGCTCGGTGCTGAACAAAAACCTCTCTTGGTTTTTTGCAATACCTTTCCTACTGCCCAGAAACTGTCTTTGAATATCAGGTGTAAACTGGAAAATTCTGATTTGTGAAAAACTGCTCCTACAACAGTTTCATAACGCATGTTGATTCATCAATTTCGCCCAGATCATAATGAATTTGAAGAAATTCAGTATGTTAGAAATAAAAACCTCTTTCAATTTTCCAAAATATGCTTTCAGTTGCTCTAGAGACCTCTTGGAAGTTGACTACCTAAAACAAATTTTCTGCTGAAAAAAGCTGCTTCAGTGATTTCGTAGTGCAAGGTTTGGTATGTGTATATGAATTCATTTCTTGAATTTACCTTTTCATTAGGGCTTAAACCTTCTCAAGTGATCTTATTACATCTCTGGAGCAACATCCCTTTCAAAATAATCCTTTTCTCTTTCATGATAGATCCTCAAAAAACAAAACTGTCACCTTCCGCAGTTTCGTAGCGTGCTATGAAACTACTGTGTGAGTAAAAAACACACAGTTTTTTTTTTCAAAATTGTCTTTCTTGGGATTTTTCAACGGCTTCACCATATGCTAATAGGCTATACAAAACTGACATCATCCATCCAAAAACAAAAATGTAAGTTCTACATCAAAATTGTATTAAGACTCCTCACTTACTGTGTGGTTTATTTTAGCTAAGGATTCCCTTCAGGTTTACTCAGTTGAATCTCCAAGTCTTCAATTTGCCTCTTCATCACTTTGATGTTGGGTTTGAGCCTGTTATTAATCCATCTGATGTATCTTACCTCCTTAATAGCAGGGACGGTCCAAGTGAAATATTGAGCTTTTCTGCTCACTACTTGAGGTTTTGAATTTTTCTCATGTTCCCACTTAGCCTTCATTTTATTAAAGTTGACCTTTTCAGTTGCATGTCTTCTTGCCCTTTTCTCAAGTTTGGCGATTTCAGGCTTGGCAAGCTTCAACTTCTCCTTGACCTCCTCAAAGCTCTGTCTTTCTTCTTGAGTGCTAATTGCCTTGTTTCTGTCATTCTTGTGCATTGGTGATGGTTGTACTGGTGATGATA
Source organism: Pinus taeda (assembly GCA_000404065.3). Taxonomy (NCBI): domain Eukaryota; kingdom Viridiplantae; phylum Streptophyta; class Pinopsida; order Pinales; family Pinaceae; genus Pinus; species Pinus taeda. The sequence continues at coordinate 4,020 of APFE031045537.1, forward strand.
TTTCCTTAGCCCTAGGGCTAATTCCCGTTTCAGCGCTTGTGATATCTTCTTTTCTTTTGACATTTTCTCCTTTGAAATCACTTTAGATAAAACAACCTTGAAGAAAATGCCTTGCTTAATTGAAGAGCTGCCCCGCTTGAATTTGATGAAGATTTCTGATCTCTGCTCACCATGGGCTTGTTTACTCAAACTAAGAATTGTATCAAATGTCTATTGCATGAACACGACCAGATCAACATGAATATGTCGAGGATCAATTAACTCTTCCCTTTTTTTTTTTGAAATTTGAAATGACTGCAGACAAATTACCCCTAACGAATCTAATGATGGATATGAATGGTTGTATGTAAGTGGTAAGGTTCATGGGCTGACACTTGATGATTAAAATCTAACAAATTCTAGTGGATTTGACAACTAGACAAGATTTAACAAGAAACCCCGATTTCGTAGCGTGCTACGAAAACTCCTAGACATGAATCCTTGATTTCGTAGTGCATCTAATGTATTTTCAGAGTTTTGCGCTACGAAAACTCCTAGACAGTTTCGTAGCGCCTTCAAAATTTTAAAATGACCAGATACATGAAATTTTTGAAATGTTATGGGATTTATAAGGGGTAAAACAAGGTTGTGGACTTTTATTTAATAGTGGAAACAAGACTCCAACTCTATGATTTAGACTCTAAAACAAAAAACAATAAAAATGACTTGACCAAGACTAACACAAATACTTTGCAAGCATGCGGGTTGTCCAAAATTATAGAAAACTTTTTTTAGTGATAACACTTTGTATGGGGAATCCAACTAGATTGAAATTCTAAGTTCCTTGAGGATAAGAACACAACGCCTTTGAAATCTATATCCAAAATATGAACATGAACATCATCTTTGCGATTTCTCAATTTAAGGAAGGATGCATCTTAAAACACTTCGTTGAAGAAGTCGTAAGTTACAAATACTTTCTATGGACCTTTTTTTGCAGAGTCTCTCCAATATCCCCCTAAAAGGTGGTGTAGGGGAAATTCTACATCTATCCTCCACTCACAACATATATTTTAAAGTTGGATTGGGTAGCAACACAAATAACTTTTGTTAACTCATGGCTCTAAAACTAGTGTGGACTTTCTCAATTTCAAATTTCTAGAGAGTCTATACTTGTGATTCAAAGGATTGAAAAGAGAATTCAATTTGGACAACATCACTCTACACCCTCTTTTCATGACAAATTCAACCTAGAAAAATTGCGAAAATTAAAATAAAATTGTTATTTTTTGGGCATCATGTAGGCTCAAAAAGGACAACTCAACCCCACCATGAAAGGGTGTGTCCCTTGGTCAAAATTCAACCCATTCAACTTGTATATATACATTGTATTACATTTCATTTTTATCACCAATTCATCAATCTTCTCTCTCCTAAAGCAACCGCATGTGCGACATAAGAAAGAAGAAGCCTAACTGAAGTTGATCGAGTGATCTATTTAACTATTGAGATGGATGTAGGCCACAGGGGCCACATGGCCTTCTTTTTAAAAGAGTTGACCAAGGCTGACTAGTATAAGTTTGACTGATAATTGACTTGGATAATTGTCACACATTTCTATACAAATTGTTGATTAGTAAACCTTGCTAAAGAATAATTTCTCCTAGAAGAAAATTTGGTGGACTTTTCTCCCAAGGTTGGGTTTCCCAGGGTAAAATTGTTTTCTCTATAATGCATTGGATGTCTCTTTATGATCTTATAGTTTTTGTTGCATTTGTTGTTGAGATTTTATGTGTATTATTGCTCAATGATTTAGTGGCATGAGGTAAATGGTTAAGGATCATTAGGTAGTAATTATCATATCATAAAATTAGTTTCTACTGTATATTTTGTACAAAATTCAACCATCCTTTTATTGAAATAGGTAGTAATTATCATATCATAAAATTAGTTTCTGCTGTATATTTTGTACAAAATTCAACCATCCTTTTACTGAAACAAGTCTTCTCTCACACGTCTTTGGAAAATGTTTATAGGGGCATGAAAAATGAAGCAAAAATGTTATCTAAGGATGGAATTGCACTAAAAAATGGGACTTAGAAAAGTTCTAATATCACTTCTGAATGTTACTTTGACCATGTTCAGTCTCCCCGGTTCTAAGTTACAAGTTTGCTAAATATTGAGATCTATGATCGATGTCTAGCTTCATGGAAAGATAAAATGAACTACGGTAGGGATTGTGGCTCTCTTAGTGTGTAAAGTTGAATATAGTTTATTAGAAATTTTAATGAGAATTGAATATGATATTTCACTAATATAGATCTTAGTTGATGTTTATTTGAAAGAAAATTTTAGAGAACTATATGCTTGTAAATACACATTTTGAATTCACTCTCAGAGTACCATTGTAATTTTGTTTTCATAAATAAAATTACAAATTTGTTTACTCTTTATATATATTATATATAAAATTCATTATTTTGCAAATTAAATGCTTAAATTATTATGTGAGAAGTGTGTAATTACATTAGTGCCTTAACATGGAGTTGAGTTTGACAAGACACCATTTAAAATATTTCAATGGTTGTATTGCCTTCATAAATAAAAAAATATGTATCACTTTTATTATTATTAATTATTATATTTATGTTCAACAGAAGTGTTTTTCCCAATCAAATAATATTTTAAAAAAGAAAGATCTGCCTAAATATAGAAAACATAAATCCATCTGAACTCAAAATACATAGTTAAATTTAAAAAAAATAAGTTTCTTATATGAAAAAGTTTAATTGAAAAAACAATTATCCAAAACTTACAATATCTAATTAAACTTATTCCCCAAACTATTTAAATATACCCTATTAAATCGTATATCAATTAATTAAAATATCATTAATGAATACATATAACATATATATTATTTATCTTGATTCAATTACTAAATCTAATTATGTACTCTGCCATTCCTTTCTCACACTTCAAATTATTGTTATAAATTAAAATGCTAAGAATAAAAACACATTTTAATACGATATTCTATAGATAAAAACTTATGGTCGTGAAACCAAATTTATAATAATTATTTTTTTAAAGGTTGTTTAATGATGGAGAGTTTTAGTTAGAAAAGCAATCTGAATATTAGGTGAATCTATCTATGAATTATTGAATTGTGAATTTATTAATATGGGTTATTTAAACATGTGTATTTATAGAAAATTATATATGTTTTAAAAAACAATTTTTCAAAAGATTTAGTATGAGTTATGAAATTTACACACAATGATAATGTTTATTATAATAAGGTAATAAGGAAATGTGAGTTAAAAATAATTATACAAATAAAATTGCTGATAAATATCTATAGGTATCGATCTATAATAAACATAGGTATCAATCTATAATAAACATCAAAATACTTATCTTCATATTTATAAATAAACTTTGTTACAATATCATGGTTTATCAATATCACAAGCCTAAAAATCTACTACTCATCCATATGTTATTTGTTTATATGAATTTTTTTAATTAATCAAATTTATTAAAAAGAAATAAAAAAGAACTCCGGATTCTCTGAGATCGTTTGATTTCTTATATACTACGCTTGAATTATTTTAAAAATTTTTAGATGAGAGGTTTCTTTACTATTCACCTTACCTAATTATTAGATAATAAATAAAAATTTCTAAAAACTCCAATTCTTCAAAATAAACATGTGTGATAACAAACCACAAATAAAATCTTAGTAATTTTAGAAATCTTTTCAAGAAAAATGAATTGTGAAATGTGTCGAACTATTACAATCAATACCTTTAGAAATTTTGGAAATTACAAACTGAAATTTACAATTAATTGGATGAAATAATTATAAAGTAGAGGTAGGTTTCCAAACCCTTATTTTCCCGATTTATAAAGTTTTTACATAATAATCCCAAAATTAAAACTAAAAATAACATTAAAAAAAATTCAGAATGTAAAAAACTTTATTATTATATATATTGTTTAAAATTTTTGTCTTAGTTAAGATTTTTTTTTTGAATGAATCAGATTAACAGCAAAAAATTTACAAGAATGGAAACCTTATTCCAATCACCCACTCAAACTACAGTTCCTTCCATAGTTCTTGGTCCTCATCTGTAGAATTGTACGCTTTCCTCTGAGTTTAGCCCGAGGTTTATCTTATCACTAATTTCACAACTAAATTATAAAAAACATTCCACCTTATAAAAATATATCAATTTTATAAAAAATTAACATAACAATATCAAAAGAAAATTGTTTTGTTTATTACGACACTGTCATAATACTTCACTTGAGTAAGTCTTTGTAGCCAAAAATTACAGACCATATAACCTCAAACTACAGTTCCTTCCATAGTTCTTGGTCCTCATCTGTAGAATTGTACGCTTTCCTCTGAGTTTAGCCCGAGGTTTATCTTATCACTAATTTCACAACTAAATTATAAAAAACATTCCACCTTATAAAAATATATCAATTTTATAAAAAATTAACATAACAATATCAAAAGAAAATTGTTTTGTTTATTACGACACTGTCATAATACTTCACTTGAGTAAGTCTTTGTAGCCAAAAATTACAGACCATATAACCTCAAACTACAGTTCCTTCCATAGTTCTTGGTCCTCATCTGTAGAATTGTACGCTTTCCTCTGAGTTTAGCCCGAGGTCTGAGTTAGAATGTACATTTTGACGGCATGCGAATCAACAGTTGCTGTGAGATTGCCTTGTAAATTTGATGGGAGGTATGAATGCTGCAAGGTTAAAACAGGAAAAGGTGTCATAATTACTCCATACTTTTTTTTAAATGTGAAATCAATAAAATGATGTTCGCTAATACCCTAAACAAAATTTTTCTATATGTTAATGATGGTAACGATTTTGATGATAATAAGTTTTGCTAATGTAATGAGAAATATAATACAGAGGAAGAAAAAAAAGCCATACAGCCCACAAATCTCTAGCTTGAACCAGGGCATTGGAGGGAAGGCCAATGTCTCCCCAACTGGCAGTTATAGCAGCTTGTGAACTGCCTCTATTCCATAGGATTACAGCAACTCTGTTATTGGACATTGGCCCAGCCCATACCTGCAGTTTTTTATATGTTCAAAAATACATTGAAAGAAAATATTTCAAAATTACAGTATATATTTTAACATTAAAGGCCCAAAAGAGAGAATGCATAAAAAGCAGAAGAAAAATAGCACATACAAATATTGAAACTGTGCATACATTTCGACATAATCTGAGACTCCACAAAGTTTGATATTATTCATGGTACATATAATACATAGAATGCTGAGACAGAATCTATCTTTACATAAGTTAAATATGCAACCAACAAGAATCACATACCTCAAGATGCCCTTGCTGGCTGACTTTCTTCCCTTGAACTCCTAATGGGTCTGTACAATCCATAAGAGTTGGAAGATATCAATCAACTAAGAATATATTTTGGAATTCATATTAAAAAAATACTTGTTTTAAAAGATTTTATAAATCTGACCTTGGTTAACACTAATGACTTCCCTGTTGCTCAGAATCTCTAGTGTTTCTGAGGTTGCAGACCTTGTATCACATCCAATCAGAAGGGGTGCCTGCAGGGTATAAGATTGCTAACTAAATCAACATGAAACATTGAAATTAAAATGTTTCCATTCTACAGTGTGTCTATATATAAACGAGTAATTTATTTAATTTATTGACTCCCTGAATTCTGCTATGCATACTCTGTTTTGTTTTGTTATTGTTCCTATTCTGTTTCGTTTTGTTATTGTTCCTATTTTGTTTTGTTCCAGCGATCAACTGTTTTGAGAGAGATGTATTAGTTACTTTTGAGTTGTTTTCAGTTTATGCACTACCATTTGTTACCTTGATCAAAGCCCATATGCTGAAGTGTGACCGGTATTCTGCAATGCTCATATTGCCATTTCCAACCTCCAACATGTCGGGATCTGATTCCAGAAATCAATGACCAAACACAAAACTCAAATTGGTAAGAGAGGTTGAAATTTGTCATGAAATATAAGCAGAACAAAGCTTTGTTTGTCGTGAGGGTCGAAAGTTTCCCTTGACAACACAATTTATACAATATCAATAGAGTTGTAATTTACCATTCCATCCACCAGGCCCTGCATAAGCTGCCCATTGGTCATTGTGGTCAGCGTGAGATGCCATGCTGGAGAAACAAGCTACAGTTAGAATACTCATGAAAGGCCATTAAATATCTATCATACATAGGAATGCATATTGTTCAGTTTCAACCTTCAAGAAGACAATATACACTCCCCATGAACCTATACTGTCCATTACCTATGCCAGTTGTCTCGAATGTCTCCCGTAGTTCTCCAGCTATTTGCGATCTTGGGTGCCCAGGTTGCAGGATGCTCGAAACCCCTGCAGGATCAAACACAAACTGCCTGTAACGTCTGACTGGCGGTAAAAACCAAGCTTCTAGGTGACGTTTCTCCTTTGATTAAACACAAGATTATTAACAAAAGCAACTTACCAGTCACACATTGAATAGAATATAGGACGACCGGCGTTACTAATAGCTTTGCTCATTTTTGTGTGCCTGTATATTTTTCATAAAAGTTAAACACCAATGTTAGATAGATAGCAGTCTAGATCCATCTATGAAAGCTTGTTGATTAAAAATAGCACAAATAATATATACCTCTCCCTAGGGTTTGTGGCATCATGATTGCAATGATCATATTTTAAATAATCTACTCCCTGAACATTCATCCATAACGTAACCACCATTTTTTAGTATTGCAATGATGGCATGATTCAAGTTCAAAACCTTAGCCAGAAATTGAGAAAACTTAATTTTACAGGAGGTTTAGCTTACCCATGAAGCAAACGTTTTAGCATCTTGTTCCTCATATCCAAGGGAGCCTGGCATGGTTTTACTGCATGTCAGATATCTGGCAAAACATACCAAACACAAA
>APFE031045563.1:0-49203 GCA_000404065.3 Pinus taeda
GGTCCATTTAATTTGTTTGTTGTGGGAAGGAGAAGGGCATTTAGGGTTTGTTTGGAATATGAAGAGTATTAGGGTTTAGTGAAGAAATTTGGGAAGGGATAGATTTTGTAGGAATATAGGATGGGAACTTTGTATTTCTTGCAAACGAAATAAAGGAAATAATGAGATAAACATGTAGCAACATTTGTGAATTTAATTGACAAGGAAACAAGGATGGGATAAGAGGGATTTAACCTTGAAAAACAAACAAACCCTAGCACATTTGCCTACATTTAACAACAGCTAAATTCACCATTTCTCTTGCAAATTTTTGAAGAAGAAAACCATTAGACACATCATCATTCCATCATCACTTGCCATCATGGGTGAATTTAGAGCCTACCTGGTCAATTTAGCAGTTTGGGAGGGCGATTTGGGCGATTTAGCAAGTTTCTGGTGAACCCAGCTCGACTAGTCACTCCTCCAACTCGACTAGTCGCACCTCTCTGACTGGTCGCACCAGTTAAAAAATTGCACTGTGGGAGTAGCTCTGACTAGTCACACCTGCCCAACTGGTCGCACCTCCAACTCGACTAGTCGCTCCTCCAGAAATGACAAAAATCGCTGCAAAATCTCCTTTCTTTGCTTCTCTTTGTGTCTTGCAAGTTTGCAAATGCATAATGAGGCCATGAAGAGGGCTTTTTAGTCTTTATAGGTCCACATTGAAAAAAAAATTAAAACATCAAACCCACTTTCAAATGTTGCATGTTTTGATATTTAATTTAACACTGTTTTTTAAGTTTCACTTTGCCTGAAATTGATCTTTTGAGTGTTTTCACTTGGTTCTTTTTGCAAGTTGATTCTCTGATGGACTCTGGTGAGGAAACCAGGGTTGTTGCCAACATTCTGAAGATTTATGAAGATTTTCCTTATTTTTGCAAATTTCACATGACCTTGGGTTTAAAAACAGAGTTTTTAAATCCAAGGTATAAATGAGCTGTAGCAGATGAAAAATATCCATAGAACATAATTACAAAACTCCTTCTGGCTTGCTGGGGACTATTGGACTTTAGACTCATGACCTCGCAAAGATTTTGACCGAAACCGTAGACCTAGACTTGGGATTTCAAGACAAAACTGAAACAAGTGTGACACAAGTGTTTTCAAATGCTATGACCTGATTCCAGCAGAGCCAAGAAGGGAACAAGACCAGCTCCTCCATCAGTGTTATGGCATGCCTAATGGGATGCAAAACTGATGCTGATGAGACACCTACATATGCATATGCAGAGAGCTGTTTGATCACTGATGAAGGGCTCAAGACCGACACTAACAACCCCAAAACAATATAGTTAAATGTGCGGACTACTTCTAAATGTGATGTGGGATGCTAGAGATGCAAGGTTGATGTGAGGAATGATATTTACAGCGTTCGCTTGATGATTTTTGATAACATCGGGGTTGTGATGCGCATGCCACAAATCTAGGGGAAGTGACACTTGGTGGGTGGTTTCTGAATTTCTCCTTGCATGCAACCTCCAACTACTAAACATTGATCCCTAAAACAAGGGATGCCTTTGCATTCTACCGTGGGAGAAGAAGCCCATGCATGCAAGTTTGTTTTTCTCAGTCCTTGGGGGAACCAGTCAACTCAGCTACACATGCAAGAGATTGCTCGACTGCTGGAGAAAAATGTGCATTTCTGGCTGGGCGCTGGGTTGATTTCTCAGGAGGTTTCCACAATTTTTGGGTAAAGCAACTGATGCTACCTAGATTTGTGCAAATTCTGGGTTGAATATCCTACTGGTGTGAAACTTTTCACAAAACCTGTTGGGAGGGTTGGCTAGCAAGATTGCATAATCCTAAAGCCTAGCAAGTTGTAAGAGACGATTGCATAATTCCTAGAGGGAATGCTAGTTTTCCTCCAAGAATGCACAATTTTTGAGGGGAAGTCTTTTAGCCTGCAACTAGACCAAGTCCTGGTTAGCAACCAATGAGGGGAATGGTTCAACTATGATCGACAAGCTTCTTAGGAAAACTCATGAAGCTGGAGTACATGATGAAGCAAGACAAAGTGGTATGTAAAGTTGGTAGTGAGGCTCCAAAATAGGCTAAGGAAAAATTTTGGATGGTGGTTGTAGCTACCACAACGCTTGGCAAAGCACTGGTAGAACTCCAGTTCTATGAATGGACCTTGTTCGTGAAAAGAAAGTCTAACACCTCTAGAAGTATTTTGTTCAACTCTCAGCTCATCTTGGATTCACACTAGCTTGATGTAAGGTGTAGTATACACCCAAATCTTGGTCTATTAACACACATTCCAAGCCAAGGAAACACAACTATTTCGATTGGGGTTGAGGGGTATATAAGTGCACAAGTAGTATATTCATCAGAATCTTAGTTTCATCTCTCATGTTTCTCGACTGATAGCAGGCCTCGACAGTACCCCCGTGGAGTCACATAGGAAAACAAGCATGGCTCCACTACCAACGAGCCTGGTCAATACCCCGATGGAGTTTCTTGCATCACCTCCCTCCACAGGAACCCTTTCTCTTATTTCACCTTATTCATTTTCAGAAGTGGAAGAAGGATCCTGACTTATTGAGAGAAGAAAAGGTTTTTCCAGCAGAGAAGTAGTTTATTATATCTTTAACATGCTTGTTATGGGTTTTCGCCTCACCTTACTCTACTTGACTGAGCTGACAAGGGTTAACCTAAAAAAATAATCGAATAGAGAAGGTGACACTAGTTAGCGTGTAAGCATTGTATTTTCACCAAGGTTCACCTCGAATAGTATGTATTTTCCTTCGATGTATCATGGACTAAATGTAACAACATCATCATACAAAGGGAAGATGATAGATAACCAAGTAGTGATAGTTATATAAGTCCGCTTGCACTTTACCTAGCTTGTTTCATGAGTCGCACATGGTTTCATGCAAACTAACCTAAAACAAGTGAATGAATTAATAATCAATAAATCAAAGCAAGAGCAGAAGAAAAATGAAAGTGAAGCAAGTAAACAAACAAGCAAGAAAACAAACAAGGAAACAAAACATGTAAGTAAACAAGCATGCAAGCAAACAACTAAAAGCAAACACTACACCTACTGCTACACTAATTATGCATGGGACTAATCATGTGAAGTGATACTTCGAATGCAGCCACCAGCACATTGGTAGACCCATGTTGGTGAAGGTTTGGTTTGCGAGAAACCCAGTTGTGCAGACTAGCAACCAAGAAATATATAACAATGAAGACAATCACAATTCATGTTTCAGAGTGTCCAAAGGACATAAGTGAGTGCATGTGCATGATGAGTAGTTTGTAGACTCATCATGGTGCTATGTGACACTAAGTGCAACTTTGAAGCATAAGCACACCCTTGACTGAGACATGCAAGCAAACAAAAGAAACCAACATATCTTGCTTTGCACACGAGTGCTCACAGTGTAAGACTCGATCAATGCATGAGCAATGGGATCTTGTAGTTCGAGTGGAGGAAGTGTTATCTGTGTGTGAGATGTATCTCCAATGCATACGGATAAGTGATGAGGAGCCTTGGGTGTTTGAAAATTTTTGTGATTGGGAGCCAAACCATCCTCAAGAAAATGAGGACCTAACATAACCATCAGCTCAGGTTGAAGTGTCTCATTGTCTGTGGGGTTTCAACTTCATTGATAGATGGATCTTCATAGACCAGTGGCTTAGATGGATTAACAACGAGTGAATCAACACTGTGATCAGATGATGGGTGAAGTGATCACGATAACCAAGATCAGAAAATTCAGGATGTTGGTTAGCATCCTCATGATTTGATGAATCACACAAAGGCATAGATGATAATGAAGGATGTTCACCCTCTGTGTTTATGGAAAGAGAAGATGAAGGATCAAGTGGATTTCCAAACAAGGATTTGTCCTCTCTGTTGGGCTAACATACGGTATTTTCTACGAAATATCAACAATGGGTGCATCCGTAGATGAAGACACACATGAAAAATCATGGATGGCAAGTTCACCAATGATGTCAGGAAAGAACGGAGGGGGATTAGATGGAAGGGAGTCATCCTTCTCTGAGCGTTGATGCTTAAGCTCCCACTCATACTCTTCATGAATGACAATGCATGTTGGTTGTGCAACACCAACTGCATCAATGGGTTTTTCCTCATTCACAACAAGTGAAGAGTCTAGAATCGATGAACACAAGATATCATCATCCAGAGGACCACTCGGGTGAAAAGATGGAGGTCGTAGAAAAGAAAGCTTATGAGAACTCGAAGGACTCACAACCAAATCTGTGTGAAAATTGAGTGGAGTGATGTTTGGAGAGTGTGAAGGTTGAACATGTGTACAAGCATGATCCTCAGCATCACTGGGGAATGGTTGATATATTGAATGACAGGGAGGCGGATAGTGAGTTCAGACAGTGCCCACCCCCACATGAGATTGTACAGCTCCATAAATGAAGAAGATTGAGTGAATCTTGATCTAAAAATTTCTCTTGGGATGGCTAGATTTCTTAAGACAATACTCGAACTGGTCCCAAAGCTCAGAAAATTTCATCTGGCTCCTCGGAGCTTGAAACTACAATTCACAAAAGCGCTGCAAAAAATCAATAATGGATTCATGCCAAGCCCTCCATTGTTGTAACAATTTCTGTTCAAGATGGTCTGGATCAAAATGATAGAATGTGTCTTTGAGAAGATCACAGAAGTGCTCATGTGAGTGCACAGTGTGAGCTGGAAGGTTGACCACCCAACTAAATGGAGATTCGCTAGTTGCTGATGCAAGCATCAAATTAGCTTGTTCATCAGTAAACTCATCTTCCTCATAAATCATGGAAAGAAAGTCATGTAAGTGCTTAGGCCAGGCCAGATTTCCTTCGCCATCATATGTGTGAGTGGACAAGAGATTGAAAAGCTTCCTCGAGATGGAGACATCTTCATGATTCAGAAAACACCTCAGGGGAAGAAGAGTGCAAGACTCCATGAAAGATATGAAAAGGTTCAAAACTAGATGAAACGACACAGCTTGTCATGAGTCCCTCCTTCTAGCACCAGAAATGTTGATGGTGTGAGACCTGCCAACATGTCAAGGGGATCTCCCTGGTAAGAAGTCCCAATTAGACCTTAGACAATTTGGTGTACGAATCCCAACAATGACTTGTAAGGTAATGCCTTGACCACGATGACACACAAAGGCAAGTAAGGTTACTCTATCAGTAGCAAGGGTGTGACTGATGTAGTAAGTCAAGGAAGGCGTATGAGAGGTTCCAACACTTTGAAGGGACAAGAAGGTGAAGGTGACTTCCAAGTTGAAAGGGATCAGTTGCAACTTGGCTAGGAACACACAACACTAAGACACACACAACTTCTGGTGGAGTAGTCCACTCGAATGCAGCAATCACATCATACAAGGTAGATAACACAAACAACACTCGTGGATCAGTTTAAGACAAGTGTAACAGTTGTTATAGCAAGTTTCATGTGAAAGCTTTGTCTAATGTCTGACAGAGCAATCGAGATGGACGGTGACAACATTAACAACATATGCAACATATTAACAAAAAGATTCATATAATTTCATAGAAATCACTTCATACACAAGTACGTAAGTTAAAAAACATATGTCATTAAGGCAACTAGAGCAGTCCAAGTACAATAACAACATATGCATGAAAATGTGCTAACTCTTATTATATAATGAAGTGTAAGTATCAATCATACAATACATCCATGTAAACCTGCCAACCCCAATAGTGGAACGTTCCAACCACATCCACCTGCTCCTCCAAAGAGATATACTAGCTCAGTGTAGTGGAGAAGCGCATTACAATACTATCCAAGCCTTCTTCAAGATAGTCTTAGTAGAAGCTTGGATAACCAAAAGCCTATACAATGAGTTATGAGGGACTATTTATAGCAAACGGTGGGGTGACCCTTCACATTCCCCTTTGTGATAGTTCAACTACCCTCATGACACTTCACCTACTCTATGGTTGTTACATCCAACTATTGACACTTTACTTACACTTGATATGACTCAACATTACAATGCACATGTACTCATGTGAGACAACATGGCTTGAGAAAGCCTTGCAAGACATCACTCACACTCGATCCACTGTGATGAGACCAATTATTTGACATGCTTGCGATGGTGAAGCTAGTGAGCTGACGTCAGGCTTGGTTGTTCATGATGGTTTGCATGCACCTCATAGTGACATCTTGCTAAAGAGAACTCTTGCCTCCATTGTAATCGATGCATTAGTTTGGCCCCTTCATTCACCTCTTCTTCTAATATGTGCATGGTATTCTTACATCTAGATGAACTGAAAACACACTGAAGCTTGGTGTCTGTGTTGATCTTCAAGTGTGTGCTGGTGGTCATGCACATCAACTTGCTAAAGTACATGTTCAACCCCAGTTGCACTTGCTTCTTTTCTTCACCTTGGTGAGTGTGTTGAATGAGTTGGATTGCATCCATGTGCTCAATGACATGCATGCTACTGAATCCCTTGCATGCAATCAACAAAACTGCTCACCATGTATACTCTGTGTTAGCTTCTAGGATAGATCTTTAACTTGTACAGGTGCGTTTTCATCCATTAGTGCATGTTGCACCCAATGTTGTTCCTAATCCTACTGCAACTCATTCATCTGCCTGTGCAGCTTCATGTTATTCCTTGAGCTGCTCCTTTGGCACATGCAACTCCTTCTTTGTTCCATTCTCTATCTTCACGTCATATTCATGTCACGTCGTCACCTAATAACCTAAGTCTCCAAAGTCTCTTTCATTATCAGTGGATCTGCTGGATCTTGTAGCTTTGTTCCATTTGTTTGTTGTTAACAACATTCCTCCTGCATTCACTGTATTCGCTACATTCACCGCATTTGTTGCATTCGATATGCTTCCTGGAGATATTGCTCATGATGTTGCTCACTGTGATGTTGCTCCTTGATGTCCTTGTCTACGAGAAAGTTGATGTCTTTGTGAGTAGGCGAGCTCATAAACACTTGATTGACTGCATCTCCAAGCCTGCTCTGAATGGTATCTTTGTCTTTCCTCTACTGGAAACCATTGTACCTATATTGCTGAGAGGCAGATGAACACCTTCAATACCTGGAGATATGGCAACACTCGTGGCAAGAAATATGTCAGTTGAAACAAAAAATAAACATGAGAATTGACTTGTAACATACCTGGTTGAATGATCATGAAGGTTACACAATTTAGACTGGGAGGTTAGGAGACTGACTACCAAGACTACAGAAGGCACAGTCTGGGTTGCTGGAAGACTGAGTGACTACTAGAACTACACAATGCACCATCCAGTCTAGCTGCGGACTATAATGCGTAATTCCAGTTGGGAAGGACTACTGGCTCAGGGACATATTTGTGTAGTTTCTTGGGCCAAGCAGCCATTTTCCTACCAAAATGTGAAAAACATTCTTGGAGGGCATGGCTAGGCATGAATGCACAAATATGGAGAGGAAGGTGAGCTTTCCTTTCCCAGATTATGCAATGCAGCCTTGGTGAAGGCGGATCCCAGGCCAAGATTGGCTTGACTCGCCGATGGGAAACTGAAAGTAAGTCAACGGATGCATGGCTACACTAAGTGATAGCAGAAGTGATTAACAGTGCATGTAAAACATGAATCAAATATTCAGTAAATAGGTCAACATGCATGTGGGTGAGGCAGTTTGCCAGTTGGGTGAACGTTCGTGCAAAATAGTTTCATGCATGCGACAACAGTGAGATAGCAACGAAAACTGAAACAAAGCTAGAAAAAGTTAGTATACATGTAAACGAAAACAAGCATTCAAATAAATCAAGAAAATAATACTCCAACAAGAGAAAAAAAAAGTGATAGAAATGGAGCACAAGGCATGGGAAGCTAGATTACCCAAAACAATTGAGTTGAATTTTCTCACTGCTCCTATATGTGATGCGGGATGCCATAGCTATAAGGTTAATGTGAGGAATGATCTCTGTAGCATCTGGTTGATGAGTTTTGATAACATCGAGGTTGCGAAGCACATGCCATAAATCTAGGGGAAGTGACACTTGGTGGGAGGTTTCTAAATTACTCCTTACATGCAACCTTCAACTATGAAACATTGATCCTTGAAATGAGAGATGCCTTTACATGTTTCCTTGGGAGAAGCATCCCATGAATGCAAGTCTATTTTACTCAGTCCCGGGGGGAACCGGTCAACTTCGGTGTACATGCAAGACACTGCTTGACTGTTGGAGAAAAATGTGCATGTCTGGTTAGGAGCTATGTTGACTGACCAGGAGCTTTGTACAATTTCTAGGTAGAGCGGCTGACTGCTGCCAAAATTTGCGCAAATCCTAGGTTGAACAACCTGTTGCTGGGAAAATTTGTACAAATCCTACTGGGAGGGTTGGGTAGTAGGATTGCGCAATCCTAGAGCCTAGTAGTCTGTCTGAGAGGATTGTGCAATTCCTAAAGGAAAAGTTGGTTACCCTCTGGGAATGCTTAATTTTCAAGGGGAAGCTTCTCAGCCTACAACTGGACCAAGTCCTGGTGAGCAACCTATGAGGGGAATGGATCAACTATGATCGACAGGCTACCTTTGTGTGAAGAAAGCTCATCAACCCTGAGTACATGATGAATCAAGACAAAGTGTTCTGAAAAGTTGGTACGGAGGCTCCAAAACAAGCTAAGGCAAAATTTTGGAGGGTGGTTGTTGCTGCTACATAAGACTGTTACATTCCACTATAACCACTTGAAATTCCCCTTGAAAAGACGTTACATACAATCTGCACATGTACCCATGTGAGACAAAATGGCTTGAGTAAGCCATGCAAGACATCACTGACACTCGGACTGCTGTGGTGACACCAACTCTTTGACATCCTTGTGATGGTCGATGGTGGCGAATCGGTGCCAAACTTGGCCATCTATGATGGTGTCCATGTGCTCAATGGTGACATCCTGCTAGAAGCGAACTCTTGCCTGTGCTACATCTAGGTACATTGATATGGCCTCTTTGTCCAACTCATTTGATATCACGTGCATCATTGTCTTGAATGTGGCTAGACCAGCAACATACGATGCATAGTGTCAATGCTGATATTCAAGTGTGTGCTTGTGACCATGTGCATCAACTTATCAAAGCACATGTTCAACTCTAGTCTGACTTGCTTCTTTTCTTCACCTCAGTGAGTGTGCCAAATGGGTGGGATCGCATGCATGCGTACAATGACATGCATGTTGTTGAATTCCCTTGCATGCGATCAAAAACATTACTCACCATGTCTAATCTGTGCCAACTGCTGGAATGGATCTATAACTTGTTTGGGAGAAATTTCATCCATATATGTGTGTTGCACCCCCTATTGTACATGTTCCTGCTACAACTCATTCTCTCGTATGTGAAGCGCTTGTTCTTCCTTGAGTTGTTGCTTCATCACCTAAAATTCCTTCTCTATTCCTTTCTCTTCCTTTGAGTGACCATCTTCTTGTGTTGTCACCTCATAGCCTCAATCCCCAAAGCTACTTTCATGATGAGTGGATCTACTTTGAAGTTGCAGCTTTGCTTTACCTCTATGTTGTCAACAACCTTCCTCTTGCACTTGCCGCATGCGAGTGTGCTGCCTTCTTTTGTTGCTGAAGGTGTTGCTCATTGTCATGTGGCTACCATATTATCTTGATGTCCTTTTCTATGAACAACTTGATGTCTTCATAGGTAGGCAAGCTCATAGACACTTTCCTGGCTGCAAACCCCATTGTGCTCTCAATGGTTTTCTTTCCCTCTTCTGTCCTCAAGGCCATCATACTTGTGTTGCTGAGAGATAGAAAAACACCTGTGATGCCTGGAGATATAGAAACAATCATGGCAAGCAATTTGTCAGTCGAAAACCAAAATAAACTTGAGGACTAACTTGCAACATACCCGTGTGATTGATCATGAAGGTTGCACAATTTCCACCAGGATGTCAGGAGACTGACTGCAAAAATTGTGCAAGGCACAATCTGGGCTACCAAGAGGCCGACTGACTATTGGAACTGTGCAATGCATAGTCTAGCCTAGACGGTTGATGACTAAAATTGTGCAATGTGCAATTTTAGTCAATAGTGACATGGAACCAGCGAACTACATCGCGCAGTTTTTGGGGCTAGCAGGACACTACCACCAAGAATTGGGCGATGAAGTAAGGGAGGTTCGTATTGGGCCAGACATGCACAATTTTAGGAGGGAAGGCCTATTTCTAGGAAAACTAGTGCTCCTAAAGAATGCTAGCTCTCTAGGTTTGGCAGTTACCCTAGAAACAATAGCTTAAAGCAATTCAACGAATTCTTCTATGTGTAACAGATAAGACAAAGATAATGGAACTAACCTAGAACTTCCGCTTAATTTCTTTCTTTCTCTCTCTCCCCTTTGATAGATCCTGCAACTCCTCCCCATACTCAACATACTTGGAGAGTACCTGCACAAGTACAGCAAAAAAGAACCGTTAAAGCATCATGATCTATTAAAACATAAACATTATAGAATCAGATATATAATGAACAAATAATAGCGTTCACAAATGATAACATTCACACTTGCACAATCATATGGAAGAAAACTTGAAGAACTTTATCAATAGAAGGGAGAATTAACTCAAATGTCTGATCTAGCATCATCCTCCTAGCTTCAATCCTTCTTCACCTCATGAAATAGCAAGATCACACCAACGATACAATGCTCCTTCCTCAATTACAAACTATCAACACTTCCTTGCAATTCACAATATTCCAGCCTCTGGGTCTCTTGAATTGGATCCATTTATAGATGTGTGCAAGGGTGTGAGTCATCCATGGGGTTTGATTAGTGTCATTCCAATTGTTACAATTGGTTCCACTTGGAGATTTCCTAGATCCCTTATTCATCCTAGGGCGAATTCAGAGAGGCAAGTGACATAGGAGAAGTTTCTAGAAGATTCCATGAGCAACCACCTAGAAAAATGTCTAAAACATTTGTCCATCCTTGCCCATTGCATGCTATAGAAGGCCTAATCAGTATGCATCACACCCTAGTAGTGTACCACTCAGTATGCATCACACTTTGCCAGTGGAACAATCAGTATGGTTTAATTTAGACCATTTTTGGATGGTTTCTCAGGTGGAACTTTTGGGGAATGATGTATTTAGATGACTATGTTACTTTAGGGCATGAACAATTCTTTTAGGGGTTTAAAAGCCCTAGTTTATTGACATATAAGTTTGGGGTTGATGTGGCCAAATATGTCTATAACAGTTGCCCCCTAAAGCATGAAGTCGTAAATATTGATGTCGGGTTAAATGCTTTATCATGAGGATCTGAAGTTTTGAACGGGAAGGTGACATGGATAAGTTACAATACAATACATCATCATAATATAATTTTCATGATCTAGCTAAGGGAGGCATTCCCATGCTTAGCTTTATAAATTCATTTCATGTACATAGATGAGATAGTTGTCTACAGATACAAACTAGTGATTCTTCAGATATAGAGTCATCGTCCATGGTTAGGATGACCATCTGTGAAGAGCCTTTGTACATTTGATGTGCCTGGATGGATGAAACTAGATCCTAGCTCTTCAAACTCGTTCAATCTTTTCTCGATGTACAAGTCAATCCATGTGAAGAGATGTTTTGAAGTCGAACATGGAAAGACATCCCCTCATTACCAGCCAATGATGTAAGTAGTTAACAGAGGAGAGAGGAATCACTGATAATGTTAATGATCCTCAAGGTACTACATTACAATTCACGTGGTTTGAATATATGATCTGAGATTGAACACCACACAAAATCTTTCAGTTGAAGGCCATTGATGTCAACCTGTTGCTGGAAGTGAGAAACTTGCAATTGATGTATGCAAGCTTCAAAGCACTAAAAGGGTTGTTTCTAAGTCAACTTCTTGGATAATGAGCTGATTTCAACAACAAGTGACTCATCGTAGGAGGGCTTTGATGTATCCCACATCTACGACATGAAACAAAGCAAATGATTTTCGGAGGTGAAAATGAACTAATGACACAAGGTTTAGGAATGGTGGTCATGAACAAAATGAAGGTTAGAGGTATTGCAGTGGATGCGACATTAGCTGGATGGTGGTTTCTCAACTAAATGACTTCTCTTGAACATGTCAGTGACACTGATATGAATTGGTAGTGTTAACCCCAAAATTTGGATGGTATGAAAGACCAATGGTGAGATGGCCGGTGAATGGAATAACCCAACCCTGACTCAATCATTATGATGAAGTGAAAGTGTCATGTTCAAGAGCGACTTGCTACCATAAATTATTCAAGTTTTCTTACCCCTTTTCCCTAGTCATTGCTAACTAGTACCTCTTTACTTTTTCCAAGCTTGAGAAGGATAACATATGCTTGTTCTATAATTCACCCTTCGGGAAAACCTGTCGCTATTTAATGTTTTAATGAGTCTAGTGATAGTGAACCTCGGTTACATCTAAATGGACAAGTTTGTCACTATTTTTTTAACAAGTTTAATGACAAGGATAGCTTGGTTGTTTTCATGTTTAGAGAGTTTGAAAAGGGACGAAGAGAAAACTCCACTAGTTCTTCTTCGTAAAATAATCTCTCAATTCCAAAAAAGGATAAAATAATACAGGAGGGATGACATTTCCAATCACTTTAACGCGCTGGAAAGGAAAAGCGCTCAACAACCTTTTCATGTTTAACAAGTATGAAAAGAGTTTAAAGAGGTGTCTATTTTGAGGAACAAGTGTTGTCTAGGGTACCAACTAGTTCCTGTGATTTTGGAACTTCTCAAAACATGTTGATTTATGTGGAGGGGCTGCCTAATAAGAGCACTCATCGCAACTGTTCCTCAAAAAGGGTAAAACAACAAAGTGAAAGTGTATGATCGGCCAAAGGGATGGTGGCGGTTGGATGTACACAACCAAGGCTCGAAAGGCTGAAAGAATGGCAATTACAAGGGTTAAAATTTGAGAATGGGATCATTTTTAGACAAACTTGAACCATGGGGAACTATGCTCGGATTTAGTTTCATGCTTTCACAAGCTTGAAATGAAAAACTATGCTTGAATGGTGGTCAAAGATGTTCAATTCACTATCTAGCATATCAAATTCTTTCATCATTTGTTCAACCTATTCAAAACTCCATCAAATTGATTAGAAATACATATATATTAACTAAAACTAACATTTTACTTGAAGTACCTGAATAGTAAACATAAAAAGTAGTTTTACCTTTCACTTTCATAATTTCTTTTCAAATTTGGGATTTTGGAGCTTTGGAGTGGTTTTCCCCCTCAAATTTCACCAGTTGATTTCAGGAGATCCTGTGGACCATTCTTCGCGCTCTCAGGACCAAGTAGGAGCTATCCTTGAGCTCTTCATTTTCATTCCATCTTTTCTTGATTCTGAGCTTGTTTTTCCACATTTATGGGCCCGTAGGGTTTAAAGATTTCATTCCCAAATCATTGCACCTAGCTAGTATCAAAAGGTGCAATGCATACTGACTCATCAATAGGCCAGTCAATGTGCATCTCACCTTGCTCAAAGGCAAGGTGTGATGGTCGCAGAAAGGCAACTTTACAAAGTGTTGTTTCATCGAATTTTTACCTGTTTTTGCTCAAAATTGGATCCTAACTTCATCTATTGTTTACATTTCAGATATTTGTTGGATCAAGATGGTTGTCACATGGCATGAAAGAGAACATGAAGAGGAGGATATGATTGTTTTACATGACTAGGGCACAATGGATGCATTAAGAAACTGTGGCTTATTGAAGTTTTTCCGCATATCCAGCATGAGGCAACATGTCAATTTGTTGCAATATCTTCTCAATGCTTGGGATCCCATTGACCAAGTATTCCAGATCAAAGGAAAATCTATTCCTTTCATGGTCGAGGATATTTATTGCCTAACAGGCTTTTCGAAGTGTGGTACCCCTCTTTCACTATCAGGATTTGTTCGTGGGAGTGAATCTATGAAAGATTACATTCATCAGTTCTGCAGGGATGGATCTCAACCTAGTAGAGATGGTAAGATAAATATCCAGGATGTTACTGATTGACCTTTGAGGACCATTTTATTTACCTTTTCTAGATTGGCTGGCAGCGCAGCCTTACATTTAGCAAACAAATGTTACATGCAATATGCCCTGGAATGCCTGGAACCAAAGGTGTTAAATTGATGTGAGGCGATACTTCCTATTGTAAATGAACAAATGCCCAAAGTAAAGAATGGAAGAACCAAGAAATTTTGTTATGGATCCATATTCACGGCTTTTGCTTTGAAAAGAATTTCACTAATGCAACATCAAAACATTTCACTAGGATTGCTAGCAATGAGAGAACCATAGATGTAGAGATGGGTGGATCTTATGGCTAGACATACTGGCGAGTCATAGATCTCCTTCTCAGATGCATTTTTCGAGTGATTCGATTGCTAGGAGATGGTATTTGCAGAGTATCCATATGTCAGGATGGATTTCCGAGGCGATCCGGATTTGGCTTTGCCAGCTAGTGAGCAGTGGAGTGCTATATGTAAAATGATTCGACCACATCTTTTTTTTTTCAGTTTTATAATGTTTATGTGTTTTTTATTTCACCAAGACTAAATAAACTCATATATGAGTGCAGATATTGGACCAGTGCGACCAGCGGGGCACACACGAGAGACAGATAACGCCCTAGTAGGAGAGGCTATAGGGAGGGTTGTCCTTTTGGATCTGGACATATCAGAGACCCTGGTAGTATTACAAGATCAGATAGAGAGCCTCACTCTCAGCATTCAGGATTTCAGTACTGATGAGTTACCTTTGAAGTTACAACACCATACTACTGGCATACCAAGTCGTTGGACTAGGCTCCTGCACATGATAGCACAGGCGGTGACATGTTATCACCAACATCACTAGTCTAGGCTGTTTTTCTGCATTCATTTTGGTTTTCTTGGTCAGATGACCAATTTTGTCTTGTAGATAAAACATTTTGTAAAAACTATAAGCAAGTATCTACTTTTTATTTTTGGAGTTTTATTTTTGCTAAGTGATGAAATCCTAATGCAAATGTTGATGTGAAATGATTTCTTTACAAATTCTACAAATGTCTATTTAACACATAGTTTTCTAATGAATCAGTCAACGTGTTTAAGTTTCTGGAAATGTGTTGATATTGAATGGAATCAAAATTCCTTTCCAAAATCCTAACTCCTAGGAACATGCGATAAATAGTTGGGTTTCAAACAGAATAGATTCCAGTAAGCTATAGAATGACGAGTTGTGAATGTAGCCTAAGAATGAGTCGATGTATGCCATGTTAAATGGCATCAGAGAGAAGTTCAGTCAATGCGCTATATTCAATGATGTTGTTTTTCAATCGACCAATACATATCCCCTTGAAACTCACTAACTCTCCACTTGGGGCAAAAATGGCCTAGGATGTAGAAGATAGGTTCTACATACTATGACTAGCTCCGTCGACATACCCAACAAGCGGCTCCAAAAAGTCTGACATCTGCAACAAATGTGAAGTGGATTACCTAACCAAAATGACAACTCTAAAAGAAAACATGCAATAAAAGCACATGTACAATGAGCTTACTGCACTTAATCAAGCATAGTAATGTTTGAGATACAAACCATTTTGGGGCTGCGACAGTGGAATCCCATCATAATCGACTAGCTCGTAGGCTCCTTTTGTCAATACTCATTTAACAATGTAAGGACCCATCCATAATGGTTCAAATTTACCTGCTCCTAATTTGTCAGAGTCCTGATCGTAAAGCAAGACCAGTCACCTTCTGAGAAGACACAAGGCTTGACATTTTTGTCATATTGCACCTTAATGTGTTTCTTATGTGCTTCGTTAGCTAACGCCGCATCACAATGCGTTTCATCCAGATGGCTTAATTCCAAGAAACGAGCCTCTTCTTCAGAAGTTTCAGGAAGCAGATTGATTGCAAGCTTGAGGGATGAGATTTCGCACTCAAATGGTAAGACTGCTTCCAGACCATACACCAACTGAAAGGGCGTAAATCTGGTCCCATTTCTAACCAAAGTCCTATATTCCCACAAAGTTGAGTACAAGATTAAATTCCAATTCGGTTTATGGACTCCGATCATTCTCGACATCATGCACATAAGGACTTTGTTGATTGTCTCAACTTGTCCATTAGCCTATGGATAATATAGAGTAGAAGTATCATGGAAAAATCCTAATTTGGTAGTTAATTTGATCATCATGTGATTGCAAAAATGCGACCCATGATCTGTGACTATAGCCTGCAGTACACCAAATGTAGAAACTACATGATTAAAAAAGAAAAGAGCAATCATTTCACCGCTGCTGTTTAATGTAGGCATTGCCTTGGCTCATTTTGTAAAATAGTCGACAATGACTGTAATATATCCATGCCCCCTATCGAGGTGGGGTTATATGTCCTGAAATGAATTCCCCATTTAGCGGATGGGCCAATAGCAACAACTGGATTCAGTGGTGCAGGTGGTAATCTAGTTTTGCGATAAAAAATATGACAAGCATGACAACTTTTGACTGCAATTATGCAATATTTGAATATGGTGGGCCAGAAGTAACTAGCTCGTAAGATTTTTTGTGTACCAGTGTAACAAGATAGATGCCCCCCACAAGCACCTGCATGACAATCATTCAAAACTTTTTCGGCCTCCTCATGCGTTAGGCACCTTCATAAAACCGTATCAACACCATGACAGTAAAGTGTATCACCAAAAAATAGATATTATTTGTCTTGGTATTGAATACATCGCTATTCAGAGCGAGAGGTGTTAGCCATAAAAGTTTAGGTTTGGAGATAGATCTGTATATCCTCGTACCATGGATCTCTTCACAATATCAGAAATAGAGTCTCATCCACGATTGATGCTTGGGATGTTAAATCATTAGATGACAAGGGAAGGTCACAAAGTAACTCTGCAAAGATGAGAGATTTCTTTGATTTGGATTTGGTGAAATCCAGATCAAACTCCTGCAAAATGGCTATCCATTTGAAATATTTTCCCCCTAGTAACTGACGTGACAGAATGTAGGTCATAGGCTTGCAATTTGACATAATGGTAGTTTTGTGAAAGAGTACATAGTGTCGAAATCTTTGTACTGCTTGAACTGCTGCTAAAGCCAACATTTCAACATAAGTGTACTTTCTTTATATATCATTAAGATTATGACTTAAATAATATATAGGATGTTCAATTCTGTTATCTTCTTGCACTAAAACCATAATGATGGTTGTATCTGCAGTTGTGAGATATAGGTTAAAGTCTTTTTAATAGCTAGGATTGTACATTAATGATGCTTTTATCAAGGAATCTTTTAAAGCATCAAAGGAAGCTTGCAAAACCAGATCCCAGTGGAAGGGTACTCCTTTTTCAAAAGATGTGTATAACCTTTAGCAAGCTGAGAATAATGTGGAATGAACCTCCTCAGAAAGTTAGCTTTCCCTTGGAGTCTCTGAATCTGAAGCAAATTTGAAGGTGGAGGCATGTCAAGGATTGCCTAAAACTTAAATGGGTCGAGTCGAATTCCATCCTTAAAAACTACAAAATCAAGCAATAGACCAGAACCAACACAAAACACACATTTGTGCGGATTGAGTCGTATCTTGTATTGTTGGCAATGTAAAAATATGGCTCTCAAATGTTGCGGATGGTCAGTCCATTTTCGCCAATGGGCAGGTAGATCATCGAGATATGGTTGAACGATGTGTTTGATGTCATGGAAGGTGTAATTCATTGCCCTCCCTATGTTCATTAAATCGAAAGGTAATTTATGATATGAAAATGTGCCCCACGGACATATAAATGTAGTTTTTGACTAGTCCTGTGGGCAAATATTGATTTGCTTGTATCCGAAAAACCCATCCATGAATGAAAAGATTTTGCATCCAACACATTCATCAATAATCTGGTCGATAAAGGGAGTAGGATATTTTTCGTATGGACATGCTTGATTTACATCCCTATAATCGATGCACACTCTAATCGTTCCTTGTTTTTTTCATCACAAGAACAATAATCGATACCCAATTAGTGAGAGGAATAGGATAAATGAAGCCAACACGCAAAAAATTTTCAACCTCTACTTTAATGGCAGTGGCTTCCTTCCGATGGATAGGTCGAAGCCGTTGTCATACTGGTTTTACATCTTGATACATCTTGATTTCATGTTCAACAATTCTTCAGTAAATGGCTGGCATTTCTTCATATGACCATGCAAAGAAATCTCTGAATTCGTGAAAAAAAGTGCAGTAAATCTCTAGTTCTGATGGAGAACAAAATTTGCCAATGTGAATATTCTCTACAATATTAGGTTTGGTCGAAATATTAATGGCAATAGTTTCTTCAATGTTGCACAGATTTCACTCGGAATCTACTGTATTTATAGAATTTAATAAAAAATCAAAAATTGAAGGATGATTGAGGTCGTTTAAATAATCTTCATTGTCATCTCTAAGGTGGGAATGATGGTGGTAATCTTCCAATGGCATCTCTTTTGTCATCATCGATTGGATGATCCGTTCATTTGTAGAATGTATACGAGGCCAAGGATAGGAAGAGGTACCATATTCTAAAGACCTGTCTACCCAAACACTCGTTGAGTGCTTATTTGGGTTTGCCGCCCAAGCCCAGAAAACTAATTGCTACAAAGATTCGATGGGGCTTGGGGGCAACGCCTCATGATGACCCTCACTACAAAATAGTTTGAACTCTTCTTAAACTCAGATGATGTAGAAGAGATCATTTGACAGGTTTCCACTGTGGCCACTTCCACGAAACCAGATGGAGGCGGGAGGGAAAAAGTACCCATAAAGGAAGGGTATTTTAGGAGGACTACTCCAACATTTTGAAGTGATTTTGAGCTTCCATGGATCAATGGAATGCTTCCAGGAGCTTGTGAACTGTTAGCAAAAAAGGCTAGTTGTTAAACGATTGTGATTCCACCTTGGAAGGGAAATCCAATATTTCTGAAATATGTAGACACAACGATAGCCACAGCATAAATCCAGGGCCTTCCTAATAAAATATTGTAATCAAGGTTTCCATCAATGACCTTGACTTCAATTTCTACTCTCTCGCCCCTTAGTTCAACTTGCAAGTTACTTAAGATCCCATATGGAGTGTACGTTCTTCCATTGAAAGCTTTTAATGTTGTTGGTGATCATGACAAGGGTGGTGAACCAAGATTTTTCTAGTAATTCATTGACATAATATTGGTGGATGCCCCCTAATCAATGATGGTTCTATGAAAATTTTTATTGAGGGCTTTTACATGTATAAGGAAAGGGAGTTGGGCCGGTAACTGAGGTGTATATCCTTTATGATTAAAGGCCACAAGATTGGAATCCATTGGATCGATCCCACCTATTACTGATAACAAAGCCTACTTTTGGGAGGGGTAATTTTGCAATACCTCAAGTGTTGACATAGCGGATTGTGATTGAGCTAGATCCCCCACTATATTATAATTCTGAGCAGCTCGAGCATGAGGATTAAATTTTTATTTATGTATGACTCCCTTTGGCAGCTTTATAATTAATTCAGGAATAATGGGTGGAACAACTTCTGGTGAAGTCATTGTCGAATGACTAGGTTGATCCATAGCCTGGTTGTTCGACAACAACAGATTCCCATAATCTTTGTTCCCTGTCGATATCAAAACATCATTTTTCTTGTTTGCGATGGATAGCATAAGCAATTGGGATGTGGAAGCATCATCAATAGTAACCAGATTAGTTTCTGGGTTTGGAAATGGATTAGTCAACACTGCTGAGGTATTCAAATCTTTCAAAAGTTTTGAAACCTCAGATCGATGTGGACAATCTCTCGTAAAATGTTCCTCGTTACATATCAAACATGGATAACGAGGAGGTTTCTTCACCGCAGTAGGGTTCTCAGATGATTTTTCAGGAGTGGAGTTCTCCTGTTTCTTCTTGTTATTTTTCCCCTTCTTGTTGCCCCCTGGTTGCTTTGGATTTTTGCATTTGTCAGATGACACGAAATTAATCTCTGAGGCAAGAGTTTTTTCATTTGAATTCTGACTAGAAACAACAAGAGCTTGACTATATGGACCTCTTGTGATTTGCGTGCTTAAGGCACTGATCACATTGTCACTGGAATTATAGTCCCTACTTGATTTAGTGGGAGGTCGAACGGAAAAAGCTGGTCTAGGAGCGTCACAAATTTTGTCGTAGAGTGTGCCAGACTAAGTATAGATCAAATCTGGATATGGGGCACAAGCAATGACTTTCTCTTGAGTGAAAACTCCTCCTTTCACCACTTCCTCAATGACAGATGGAAATAAGGACTTAATAAACCACTCAGTTAACAGCTGAATAGGAACATACATCTTTACTATTCGACAACGATGCCATAATTGCGGTTGTCTTTATCAGGTTGGGTTTGCTATAATTGTGGTTGTTGGTATGGCGCTAGCCATGGTTGTTGGGCCATTTGTTATTGCCCAATACTAGAAGATTTACCAAGACATGGATTGACAATACCCGTTTGTGATTGAGTCGTTTCAAATAAGGAAGCACTTACCTGAGGTTGCGGTTGAGACATAGAGACAAGTGGATGTTGTATCACACCCTAAGAGACTTGAGACTTCTACCTTGGAACTTGAGATTGAGACACAACAAGCTGTGCTTGTGCTTGTGACACAGTTGTAATAGCAGGTGTAGTGGGAATATTCAACATAGGTTGGATCGGTTGCGTTGGCTATACAACCCTTGGTTGTTCTGGCAGTATTAGTATCCAACCACTAGATGTAATTCTAGTTTGACCTGAATTTTGTTGGAAACTCTCATATGGTTGTTCCCCAGGAGGAAACAGTGAAAATGCATACTGCCTTGCATATGGTGGTAGTCCAGTGTTTAAAGGATATATTAGTCTTTGAAAATTGGTTTTCCTAAATTGATAGTGGCATGGAGGATGACATTGTTGAATTTCTACATAAGAAACACCAGATGGGATTCCGGATGAATAAACAGGAGAAGACCATGGTGCTGAAGCAGCCCCTGAGTGGACTCCATCTAGTGATTGTTAACCAGATGGAACAATTGGTATATCAACAAAAATTTTAGGAATAGCAGTAGGAGGTTTTGCTGTAGCTGCATCAGATGACACATTCCTAGATGTTGATGGTTGCTCATACATGTTTAGTCTATCCAAAAGATTTCCAAGCGATTTGACAGGAACTTGCCATGAAAGAGGATTAAAAGAACCAAACTCAGGAGTAGAAGGACACAAATGCATCCCGGTTCCAAAATATAGCGTGGTACTAGATGTGAGATCCTTCACTATCTCCTCTATAGCATTTAGACTAGGTGGAAAAGGTAGACCGTTAGGTCCGTAAAATACTTCTGGAGCTGAAGAAGGTATAGCTTCTACAGTGATAGATACTGGAGGGGTGATACGTTCTAAATACTGAAACTCAACTTCCAGATGTTTAGGTAAGTGAACTTCAATCTCAAAGGGAGGTTCTTGAACAACTATTAGTTCAAATGTAGCCTTGGTTTGAACTAAAATGGTTTCTGGATCAACTCTAAATGGAGTTGTTTTAGGTATTGAAGTGTTTAGCGTTACACTAAGGTCAGTTCTAATGTCCTCTTGTAACTGTGGAACTTTTTCTGTAAAGGCAGATATACTAGAAAAAATCAAAGTAACTAGAGTCTCTGACGATGTTGAAACAAAAGTTTCAAATAAAATAGATGAATTGGACTCAATTAAATGAGACTGTTTTTCCCGGATTGGCTTCGCTTCCGGAGGCAAGGACGGTTGACTCACTAGTCCCCGTGAACGACGGGGTTTTGATTGAATTTCTTCCATTATTGTGAATTACTTGATCAACTTAATATTGAGGGGAAAATGATGTTATTCCGAATTCAATTAATTTTAATGATGCTTGGACACAAATTTGCTTTTTCAATTTTTAAGAGTCGAGAAAAAGCTAAAGATGAGTCTAGTCTTCTTCGATTTTTTATGAGCCTGAAAGGACAAGTGCACAGATGGAACTTTTCTTTTAAAGAGTCGAGAAGGAATGAAAGTGACTACTTTGGAAAATCTAGACAGAGGGATTACCAAACTAATTGCAAAACTACAATATACACCTTCGTGATAAATTAAAGAGAAATTACCAAGGACTTATGTATGGCAGTCAATCTTCCCGAATGTTTTGTTCAGTGCATTGCGATCAGTAAGGCGATAGACTCAGCTTCCTATGGATAATGGATATGAGCTTATTGTCGTCTCCCAATATATACGCGGCGGTACGGGGAGCAAAAGTCCGTGCTATCACTTGTCGTATCAAGGAGGAGGAATCACCCAACCTTCAATGAAAACGATAGCCACTAGTTTTAATGATGCTGGAACACATCTCTAGCCTAGACCTCTAGATATGTTGCGTTAAGTTCCAAAGCGTTGTCAGGTTCATTGAAATTTATTTTAAAGTTGATCATGTTTAGATTTTTCCTTTCAATGGTTCAGCTTGTGATGATGACTTGAAATTCCTAAAATGCAATCTACAATGATAAACAATCTTTGTTTATTTTGAGCAATGAAAAACCTAGCTACTAGGGAAAGAAAATAATAGTGTAAAGAGCAAAGAGCAAAGAGCAAAGAGCACAGCCTAGTGCATTTCCCTATATCATATTTTTGCACACAAATCTACAACTGCAAAAAGCAAATGCATGTATTTGTTTTCGTTCTCCTTAATGTGAAAATGCTAATAAGGAAAACAAAAATGCATCACAGATTTGAAATATTTCATTCAAAATGACATTTTCGACAATTTCTTCTTCAAAAGAGAAAGCAAGACTCAACGAAACTTTTCAAATTTGAATAAAAAATGGTTTCAACACTTCAAATATAAAAAAATCAAACCAAAAACATGAAGAAAAGTTCAATCAATTTATCAAGGGAAGGAAGAATTCATGACACTTCTCTTTTCGACACAAAACAACAATTACGACACTTTTGTATCGAAGCGACAAATCTACTTAAACAATTTTTTTGACAAGGGATTGTAAATGATGAACAAACACATAAAAAACATTGACTAATCCTAATGTAATTGAGGCTGATCTATGTGATGGAAGTAGGCTTCAATAAGGAGACACTGTTCATGTGCAACAAAACAATTAAACAAAACTAAAAACAAGGTCAAAAACCCTCAATTTCTAGAATGGAAAAAGATTTCAGTCAGTCATCGCACCTGGGCTTCACAAAAACAGATATGCATCGCACTTACTACACTCGAGAGGTGCGATGCATATTGAGTACAGTGGAGGACAGTGGAATGTTTTAGGGAGTGCAACTGAAATGGGTTTTGGCTCAGATGTGCAGCTATTTTCAATAAGTTATGCTGAGCTTTGATGAAAAATAAAGAGAAAAGTATGAAGGAATGTCTTGAGAGGTTACTGAGCTACCAAAAGGGCATCTAGATGTGCTTGTAAGTAAAATTTTTAACTCATAAATTAAACCAGAGATTGACTGAAGTAGCCTTCATCTACTATGTAATTGCAGAGCAAGAGTAGTTCGAAGGCTACCTGGCTAACTTCAGACTCTATCTATAGTTTATAAAACAAACAATAAAAACAAACAAACATCTGTTCTTCCCTAGCGGAGTCGCCAATTTGTTTCTGGGAAAACTAGTATTCCTAAAGAATGCTAACCTTCTAGGTTTGGCAGCTACCCTAGAAACAATAGTTTGAAGCAATTCAACGATTTCTTCTATGTGTAACATATAAGAGATAGATAATGGAACCAACCTCGAACTTCCGCTTAATCCCTTACTTTCTCTCTCTCCCCTCTGACAGATCCTGCAACTCCTCCCCATGCTTAACATGCTTGGAGAGTACCTGCACAAGTACAACAACAAAGAACATTCAAAGCATCGTGATCTATTACAACATAAACATTATAGAATCAGATATATAATGAACAAATAATAGCGTTCACAAATGATAACATTCAAAATTGCACAGTCATATGGAAGAAAACTTGAAGAAGTTTATTAATAGAAGGGAGAATTACAACCCAATTGTCTGATCCAGCATCATCCTCGCATCTTCAATCCTTCTTCACCTAATGAAATAGCAATATCAAACCAAAAATACAATGCTCCTTCCTCAATTACAAACTATGAACACTTGCTTGCAATTCAAAATATTCTAGCCTCTAGATCTCTTGAATTGGAGATCCATTTATAGATGTGTGCAAGGGTGTGAGTTATCCATGCAGTTTGATTAGTGTCATTCCACTTGTTACAATTGGTTCCACTTGGATATTTCTTAGATCCCTTATTCATCCTTGGGAAAATTCAGAGAGGAAAGTGGCACAAGGGAAGTTTTTAAAAGATTCCATGAGCAACCACCTAGCAAACTGTCTTGGACATTTGTCCATCCTCACCCATCACACCCTACAGAAGGCCTAATCAATATGCATTGCACCCGGGCAATGTACCACTCAGTATGCATCGCACTTTGCCATTGGATCAATCTGTATGGTTTAATTTAGGCCATTTCTGGATGGTTTCTCCAGTGGAACTTTTGGGGACTCATGTATTCAGATGACTATGCTCCTTTAGGGCATGAAACAATTTTTTTAGGGGTTGATAAGCCCTAGTTTATTGACATATAATTTTGGGGTTGATGTGCCCAAATATGTCTATAACAAGGCCGAGTTTTCACTTCTAGAAATGTGCAGTGGTCGCTGAGCAAGGCACTCTCTGGGCCAAGGTAGCCTAGTCTGACCAATGGGTGGCTGAAAACATGAGAAGTCTGAATGCATGATGAGTTGAGTGAAAGCAAGAGTGGATGATCATACATGAAAACAACAAATGTACGATTCAGGAAATAAGAAATCATGCATGTGTGTGAAGTGAGTCGCCGCAATGATGCTTGTTCGTGCAGAAATAATGTCATGCATGCGACATCAGTTAGATGCAAATGAAAAAATTAATTTTTCTTCTACAAGCTAACATACATCAAATAGAAAACAAGTGCTCATTGAAATCAAGCAAAAAATACTCACACGAATAGAAAAACAAAAAGAGACAAAAATGCAGTGTGAGACATGAAAAGTGCGCTTACTCCGAAACAACTGAAATGAAAGTGCCGACAACTCTTAGATGAAATGTGGGATGTCAGAGATGTAATTTTGATGTGAGGAATGAGCTCTACAGCATTCAGTTGATGATTTTTTATAAAATCAAGGTTGTGACATGTGTTAGGTTCCTATAATGATGGGGGATCATAATTTTGAATTGACTATGTTAAGTCTTTTAATATTGTACATACCTTTGGTTTTCTACAAATGTTTTCCCATATTAAAAAATGTAAAGAGGGTATGTCCTAAAAGAATAATCAAAGGAAAAAAAGAAACAAAGATAAAAAAAAGAATATTAAATATGAACCCCACCAAAAAGAGATAAAAATAGATCATGAAAGTATGCACATTCAAATGCCACTCCTCTCAGTTTACTTTTTGCAAATAATATTGTGTGCAGCTTGTCAAAATGCCAAAATCTATGATGATCAAACAGCTTAATCTTGATTCATCATACTTTAAATTTCATGCTGATAGATAGTGAATAAAGATATGATTAAACCATCTAATCTTAGCAGACCATTAGTTAGAGAATAAATGTGCTCATCTGGTCAATCTGGGCCATTGGACATTATAATATTAGAATTAGATAGTTTTCTTATCGTAGAAAAATAAGAGGGTTATCAAGCTCAAATCCACCCAATAAATGAAGAAAAAATGTTAGGGTAAATAATGGGTAGGCAGAAGCAGTTTACACAAGGTATGGAAAGCAACAGTTGGTTTCTTTCTTATCACTAATATCTGACCAGTTTCTACTTCCTAATTCCAAAATTCCCTTCCTTTGTAATTTACCCTTATTCTAAAATATTTCCCTCAAAAAATCACCCCCACCCCCTCATTTTACTATTCCCCCCTTATTACTTTCCATTTTCCCTTAAAACCCACTAAAACCCATTATCCTATGTTTGAAGAACGTATCGGGCCTCACCAACCACATCCCGACTCAGCCCTTGCAACTCTATCATGTGATAGCCCTCTGATTGTCCACCTCCAAATCTGACAGCCCATATCCATATCGCGTGCTCCCATCATCGACAGTTAAATTCCCAAAAGCATGCGAGGTTCATGGTTTTGCCCAAGCACCCTTTTGCTACATGGAAACCCAACGTTATATCGCATGCTCTCAAAAAATAGTGACCTCCACTAAAACGTGGTGTGATATGCCACAAAATCACCTCATGTTCCATGATAGGCCCCTCAGAAGACCGGCCTCTTGCTGTCACCTCCTACCCAAAAAAGAGATTCCGCGAAAGAGATTCCGCCATTCTGCTACCTATGTTTAAAATGAATAAATGAAAAGACTTTTTCCAAATATAATTGAGCCATCCATAGTCCAGACTACGTCCACATATATCTCAGTTCAATAAATCCATTGATTGCCTTCCCCGCATACCTATGCTTTTTTAATGATTGTTTTATTTTACATGTGACTAGCATAATATGAGCTTGCACAAACAATTTTGATAGTATTTCCAAAACCTGTTTACTCCAAGATTCACAAGGAAATGTATTCAAAGGCTTTATTTAGAAGGAAAAGAAAATTACCACAAAGCAAGAAGAAATAATTTACATAGAGGCAGTAATGGTTAAAACATAGATAAATCTCATAAAATAAAAAAGAAAAATGATATATATATATATATACCTATTTTTACCCTTACTTCACCAAATCCTATTAATATAAAGTTTCGGACTTTATATTAATTTCTTCCCGCGAGGCTATACTACCTCTTCCCCCTATAAAGTCAACCATTGTCCCACCCCACACTAAGAATTAAACCCCCTTCATTTTTATTTGCCTCCAGAATCGTAAAAACAAATGAATGGTTAAAATTCCATATCGCGTGCTCAGCTCATCCAACACTTAACACTCAAAAAATTATGTGAGATTAGTGTTTTTCCCAAGCCATCTTTTTACTACGTGGTAGTGCTATGCTATATTGCATCCTCTGAAAAATACCATCTACCCCACACTAAGAATTAAACCCCCTTCATTTTTATTTGCCTCCAGGATCCTAAAAACAAATGAATGGTTAAAATTCCATATCGCGTGCTCAGCTCATCCAACACTTAACACTCAAAAATCATGTGAGATTAGTGGTTTTCCCAGCCCATCTTTTTTCTACGTGGTAGCGCCATGCTATATTGCATCCTCTGAAAAATACCACCTACCACTCAAAAGAGGTGCGATAAACATTAAGTGTTTTGGTTTTAAATATTATAAATGTTATATGAATATAGGGTGGATTAAGTTCAAGTGAAATACAAAGATATGAGAATGCGGTAATATTTCAAAGCTAAGGGTGAAACCATACTTGAGGTAAAATTACATAGCGACAGGAAATATAAAACTAAGGTTGTGGAATGAAATTCAAAGATAAAATGGAGGTTGTGGAATGAGATTCAAAGATAAAATGGTTTTACACTGACACATCAAATAAAATTCATTGATGCCATGAATTTATCAGAGAAAATAAAAGGGAAAATTTCACATGAAATTAATGTACAGGAGAGCAAAGATAGAATTCATGTAAATACATTTCATGATAGAAGATTAAGGTGAAATCAATTTACAGATTAAGGTGAAATTAATTTACAGGGATGGTGAAATTATAGGCATGGTGAAATCAATTTACAGGTGTAAAATCATGTTGCAGCTAAAATTAAAAGAGTAAAGTGAGAATACTCTTCCAACCATACAAGTCAACACATGGCTTTGCAAAACCATCCAGTATTATACAAGGGTAAAAGGAATTTACATACAGATAAAATGAATTTATAGAGGAAGGAGTAATAGGAACAAAACCACACATGGTTTTGTGAATTCATGGAAAGAGAGGACAACCACATAGTGGAAACAACACATGGTTTTGTAGAAATTTAATTATAAATTTCATTTAAAATATTTTGGAAATATTATTCAATATATATATATATATATATATTATAATATATATATATATATATATACATATATATATATATATACAAATATATACATATATATATTCCAAAAATATTTTTGACACTAATGGATGATAAAATAGCAAGGAAATCACAGGATTACCCATTAGCGAGATTATCAATTACTAGAAAAAGATAGATACATATGCATCTGCTAGTTCATCTGCCAGGACAACCACAAATTTGGGTCCACATCCTACCTGCTCCCACTCCCACAAAAACAACATTTTCACAACACATTCCACTAGAACTATTAATCTGTAGCAATTAGATATTTTTAGTTCATCTATAGTCTAGATGTCATGTATGCTAGAGACATCATTAATTGTAAACATTTTGTAAATTTTGTATAAATACTTCTCCCTTGAAGTATAAAGGGTGGATTTCTACACATTTTTGTAGTTGTTTTAATCTATAACCTAAGGGTTCATTGTACCAATTTTTCAAGTCATCAGAATGGACTGAGTAATAAAGAGATTGCATTACAGGACTCATGTGTTGAGCTACTTCAATGAAGTATTTTCTTTTGTCAAATTGTTAATCTCTTATGTATTTCACAAACTTTCATGTTATCTAAATTGAATGAATTAACTCGAAATATACTAGAGAATTTGTTTAAGTACACTATGTCTTGAATAGTTAATCATTTTAATGTTTTCTTCTGATATCTAGATTAGGTAATACTTTGTTTCTTCCCAATTTCGATTGACCCCTACCATTTCACTCATTATCCAGTTTAAGGAACCCTTAATTTCTCCTTGGATCTAATTGAAAACCACTTCACCATCCAGCCTTAAGATCTGAATTTACTTAGTTACCTTGCCCTGTAAACACTATATTTAGAACTTGATCCAATCATGTTTGTTTGACACTTGACCCCATAGACCAATGGTAAAAGACATCCCTCTATCCATCTAAGTCAGTGATCCCACCACTAAAACAAAATCAAAACCCAAGTACAATCATAACTAGCCTAAAATCAATTAACTAAACAAAGTTAAATCAGAAAGAGAGATCCCTCTCTGAGTGTTAGGAAGGCTAGATGCTAAACTCCAAAGTAGGTTTGTAGTTACCTCTATCATTTCTTTCATAACAACTATAGAGAAATTTTGGAGTGATAAAATAGTGGTGACCATACTGTGGAAGAGAAAATTTTCTTCATAAAGATTATACAAAGATCGAAACTAATCTATGATGGTGGAGAGTGATCAAACACACAAAGGTTAAAATCATCCACCTAGCGACTCCAACTCCAAATCAATTTCAAAATGAAGACTCCACTGGAGGAATGAACCTGAAATAAAAATATGGAAAGATCAAGTTTCTAACTTGGGTTTTTATCCAAGTCATCATGTTTTTTCTCGTCAAGAAGATTTTTCAATGTATATTGTATTTTAGAGAAGATTAGATTAATTTTTTATTATTTTCCTTGGAATATTGTAAATACAAATTCTCCTTATCCATTTGAGCGGTTTTCTTCTAAATCTTGTGATGATCATTTTCTGATTGAGAAGCATCAAACAATTAACACTAATCTTATAATTCATGTACATATTCTTGTACCTTGTGAAGTTCCTTATAGATATAAGCCCCTCATGTTACCTCCTATACTCCATTATTTTCCTGATAACTATTACAAATATCTCCCCAATTTTGATGGAGAGAATGGTATCACTACCCAAAAACATACTCAAGGTTTTGAGAATTATCTGGACCTATTTGACATTAATGAAGATGATGTTATTATCGAGCTTTTTGCTCTTTCTTTTCAAAGTAAAGTAAAGAGTTGGTTCAAGAACTTGCCTATTGCAAGCATCTCAAATTTCCAATAGTTTGTCAAAATTTTCCTTGCTAGATGGACAATCAAAGTCAATCTTTTTCTGACCATAGAAGAATATAATTAGTTGAAAAGATAGGCAAATGAAACAATACATCAATTTTCTGGCAGATTTAATCAAGTTTATTATTCAATGCCAACAAATATAAGACCTCCTCCTCATTTAGCTCTCTTGCATTATCCAAAAGCATTTGATCCAAAAATAGAATTTTAGCTAAGAGAAAGAAGCCAAGCAACTCTTGAAAATATGAAGAATATTACAGTAGATGTAGAAGTTCATCTGCTGATTAAAAATAAAAA
Source organism: Pinus taeda (assembly GCA_000404065.3). Lineage (NCBI taxonomy): Eukaryota > Viridiplantae > Streptophyta > Pinopsida > Pinales > Pinaceae > Pinus > Pinus taeda. The sequence goes on from APFE031045563.1 coordinate 30,219, forward strand.
GTTGAAGGAAGAAGTAGAGAAGAACAACATTGCAGAGGTAAGACTCGACATTTTGGTAAGAAAAATAGAGGAAATGATACAGAAGAGCACCATGTAAGATAATTATTTTGTGCAAAATCACCATGACCTATTTATTTGCGTAAAGGAATAGGTCGATATCCATGAACAAATTCCTGCTAATTCCAACTACCATAGATCAGAAAATGGATTCACAGATCAATATGTGGAAAAGGAATCTATTGATCTAATGTGTATGTTTAATGACATTCCTTCTTTTAATGATTTGCCTAAGTATGATCAATATGATGATAATTATGTTCTCTGATTTCAAGCTAACTTAACAAAGCAATCAAAAGATAGTTTGGGAAATAACGAAATTCAGTTTCAGTAGCTTGAAAACAATGATAAGCTTATTCATATCAGCTATGAAAGTGAGGAAGAAAGTGAAAAAAATTTGGAAATAAGTGAAGGTTCTTTGCCTCTTTGTTTAGCTTCATTTTAGTTCATCAAAGAAGACTTTGATGCAATCAAAAATCAACGTCTTTTGGTATTGTTTGCTTTTTTTACGAGAAAAAAAATCAAATTTTCTATTGCAAAACAAAAAGTTACATTCTATATGTGGTAATCATTCAAGTCACTGTATGATTTGTGATCATAGAATTGGTAAGATTTTGCACGAGAGAGATCTCCTATAGCCATCTCAAAGTTTGAAAAAAAATTCACCGATCTGTTGTGTGATTAGAGTCTCCTTTAGCTGGAGAAGTCCCAACAAAATTGATCAGTTCCTAAGTATCGTGCCTGTTTTACATAGCACAAAACTGGAACGGTTTCCAATGGATGGTTGCCTACTACAACTGCTCCATCTTTGGGTATCCTCAGAAGGGAGAACGACCCAAACAAAGATGAGGGAGCTATATTTTAAACTTTCTACGAGTTTTGAATAAATCTGAAATGTCTAATATAAACAAATTAGAAAGGTGCAGCTGCTCCATCCCCGAGTCTCCTCGGAAAGGAAAACAACCCAAACAGAGATGAGGCAGCACTATAGGTTTATAAAGTGATATGAACAAATTAAGAATATGATCGAACAACAAGAAAAAACATGAAATATTCTAGCCTAGATGAGGCTTCAGAGAGGGAAATTTGGAGCATAAGGTGGTTGATCTAACACATGGATCTCATCCATCTCTTTGTGTTCTATTCACCAAAAGCCTAGATTTTGTTCCAAACCCTCTTTAGAAAGCTTGTATACATCATCATTGTGTTCCCTATAGATATGACATAGTGAGATGTGGTTAAAATGAGATTTTAGGCTCATGGTTTCCTCCAGAAGAGATGATAGCATGTAATTCCGACATCTCTTTGTTCCATTGAACCATTTGACATTGTTCAGAGACTCCCCAAGGATCTGAATCGTGGTTAAGCCCAGATGAATGAGCCAACAAAGGAGAAGCTTCAAGGGTGTCAACTGAGCATAGTTGTTGGTTCTAGCCCCTAAGCCTACTGAGACTTTGAGCCTACTATATGGGTTTAAGTGTATGATTATCCCTGCTCCGCATTTATTCTCATGGCTAGAGGCCCCATCAAAATAAGCCCAAGCAATCCCTTCCCAGATGGTCTCTTCTATGTTCGGTCAGGGATATTTCTCATGAGAGGATTCAAGAATGCTGGAATATATAGATGCACTTCCAATAGTTATGCTTTCTACTGATGGGGTGTGATCTTGAAAGCTACTTTTGTTCCTTTCAATCCATAATCCCCAGAAGATGATTAAGGGCAAGTTTCCGATGTTTCCTTCTACATGATGAGACCATCAAGATTTCCAGGTTGTAGTGATCGCCTGACCATTCCATACTAGAGTTTTATGTATCAAGTCCCCTACCAATTTCCATACTTTTATGGAGAAAGGGCAGTCCATAAAGAGGTGCGAGATTGTTTCAAAGGCCACTTTACAGACGACACATCTTCCTAGTCCTAATTTGAATCTCTTCTGGAGGATGTCCCAGGTCGTAACCTTCTCTTTGAGTATACACTAGAAGAGCATTCAGGATTTTACTAGGCATTGTAGTTTCCAAATTGAGGTAGCCCACCATTCCTGAGTCCCCCAGCCTTTCTTTGTCATTAGGAATTTGTATCCCTATTTTGGGGAGTATTTCCCTGACTCTGCATTGGCCCAAACTAACTGATCTATTCTATCCCTTATTCTGACATTTGATCGAGACAAATCTGAGTTGAATGTGAGCCATTCCTCTGCCCATTGGGGATTAAGATTTAGGTCTAATTCTGAGAGCCATGTTTGTCCCCAGATGGAAGACTACCCATGATTCACTATCTGACTGAAATTTTTTATGCCTTTAGAGATGAGGTGGGAGGATAAGGCTTGAGATAATCTGTAGTCTTCATTGCAGCCAACCTAGGGATCCTTCTTGATGTGAACATGTTCACTGTTTCCTACCTGCCAGGATAGTCCTTTTTCAATGATCTTGAAGCTTTCCAGGGTCACTTTCCACACCACTAATGCACTGCCTTTCTTTTTTTATCATCTTCAGATCCAATCTACTAATGGCATGGGGTCAATATATTTTCTTTTTACCACTGTTATCCAGAGATTCTTTGCTTTGATGAGCCTCCATCCTAACTTTTCTACAAGCGTGGAGCCAAATTCTATTAGGTCTTTGATGCCCTATCCTCCCCATTCCTTTGGCCTTGCCACTTTCTCCCAGGCCACCCATAGGAGAACTAAGTCCTCCTTGGATCCTGCCCATAAGAACTTGCTATGCACTCTTTTGATTTTTTCCAGGATCCCTTTTTTGTACCCAAGTTAGTGTAGCCCAGTAAACTAGGATAGCCAAGAGGAATAATTTGATTAGAGCTAGTCTGTCAGCTCTAGATAGCAATTTGAAGCTCCAGTGGGTGACTCTTGCTTCTATTTTTTCTATTAACCAAAGCCAATCCTGCCTCTTGTATGAGAATGGTTTTAGATAAAACCCTAGGTATTTGAAACAATCTTGGAGCTTCCGATCCTCAAAGGGTAGATGCTCTTTGATTTGGGAACTTTCGAGCCTGTTGAAACCTACCACCAAAAGGAGGGATTTTGTATTGTTTATTAGAAGGCCCTTTTCTTTTAAGAATAGATTAAGGATCATTTTTAGTTCCAGAGTTTCTGTTGTTCTCCCTGAGGTGAAGAGCATAATTTCATCCACAAATAGCAGGTGAGTTACTTTCATATCTTTTGCCACTTCTAGCGCCTGAATAATGCCTTTCCTTTGCCAATCATTGATTAGCTAGCTAATTCCTTCAGTTGCCAAAAGGAACAAGAGGGGAGAGAGGGGCATCCTTGGCATAGTCCCCTTTATTTCTGAAAGAAGGAGGTAGCTGCTCCATTGATGAGAATAACAAAACTTACATTGGTAAGGCATCCCATTATCCAATTGATGAAATCTATGTGGAAGCCCAAATGAGTGAGGAGCATCCGAATGTACATCCAATTGACCCTATCAAATGCTTTGGATAGATCAATTTTTACTACTAATCCTTTAATTTTTTTTTGGAGATGTTATGGATAGTTTCATGGGCTACCCCAATTGCTTCACTGATTTGCCTTCCATTTAAGAAACTAAACTGCTCTCTTGAGATGTGCCTGGATAGGATAGGTTTAATCCAAACTGCTATCACCTTTGTTATTATTTTATAGATTCAGTTACAGAGAGATATAGGTCTGAAATCCTCAAAGGTGGAGGGATCTTCTTTCTTCAGAATGAGGGCTATGAAGGTCGAGTTGAAGGGGGGATAGATTGCTCCTTTCCTTATGGATTCTTCTACCATGTCAGTTAGGTCTTGACCGAGCTGATCGAAAATATGTTGGAATAGCTCCATTTTCCAGCCATCTAGACCAGGATTTTTTTCTTTCAGCATTGCTTTAACTATTCCTTCCACCTCCCCCCTAGTGACTTCGCTCATAAGATCCTGAGACTCCTCCTCATCCACATAGCAGGGGAAGGTCTGGATCATCTGAATCACTTCTTCCAAGGATATATCGCGTAGATTGGAGAATATATTCTGAAAGTAGCTTATGCCCATCTGGGAGAGATCCTAGAAAGAGGTGGCATCTCTACCTCCTTCTTCTTTTAGGTGCCAAATGGTGTTGAAGCCTTTTTGTCCTCAGCATAGTTCTGAAAAAAATAGTGTTTTCATCGCCCACCTTTAGCCAAATGGCCTTGCTTTTCAAATGAAATTGTTCTTCCCTTACCAAGAGGATTTTGTGCCTTTTATCTTCCCATTGCTTTATTATTTCTGTCTTCCCTAAGTTTCATATCCATCAGCTTCAGGGCTTTCGAGCCATTTAAGATTCCTTTCTATTTGGCTGAGTTCCTCATCTTCTTTCAGCTTCTTTTCCTTGACCTAGATCACTATGGATTTTTTAAGACATTTGAGATTCTCCAGGAAGAGGAAAGCTTTATTTTCTGTCTCGATGGAGCTGGTAGGTCTCCAAGTGGATTTGAAAAGGGAGTTATAGGATTCCTTTTGAAGCCAAGATGGGTTCAATTTGAAAGGTGCAGCTAGTTTTTTAGGTGGATTGGATAGTTCAAGGAGGATAGGAAAATGATCCAAGGTCCCTCCTTCCCCCACCCACTGGCGAAAACCAAGAATAGCAGTGGTTGTATCCCCCCATAGGAGAAATCGATCTAGTTTTTTTGCTACACAGTCTGCCCCTGATCTTATATTCCTCCAGGTTGGTCTGTTCTTCAATAAGTTGATGTCGAGACACTTATTATCTCTGAGGGGTTTGGTGAAGAAGTCTGATAGCTGGTCTTGTCTGGCGAAGGGGCCCTAGGTTTTTGAAGAACCTGTGGAGAAGTTTATGTCTCCACCAATAACTAGGTTTTGCCTGTTCAATGAAGATTTGGAGAGGAGGTTCTTCCAGAAGTGGGCTCACCCTTGGCAAGGTCCATGGATGTTAACAATCAGTAGGGAGGTGCAAATTTCCTGGGAGTATACTTCCATCCCAAAGACTTGATCCATCCCCCAAGAATTTAGAAATTTGAACTTCTCTTGTTTGAAGGCCAGAGAAAGGACCCTAGAGTGACCTTTTGCATCCAAAACCTAGATAATCCAGGATGGGAGGATTTTAGATAAATTTTTTGTGACTTCTTCTCCAGCTCCCAAAGTTTCTTGAAGGAGAAGAATATCCAGATTGTAGATCCCGTTTACTTCTTTTAAGGCCAGCTTTTTCGTGTTGTTGGCTAATTCTCTGCAATTCCACGAAAGGATGATCATTTCATAGCCACTGGGACGGGGTTTGATGCTCTAAGGGCCCCTAAAATGGACATCTGTCTGCCATCCACAATGTCTATCTTAGCTCTCAGCTGAGCCTTGGATAAGTTAGATTTTCTCCCTCTAGGTTCCCTGTCATCACACTGGGAGGATTGCATATCTAAGCCTCCTACGGGCTCCAGGGATCCCCACGGAGGTGGTTTCTTCTCACGGGGACAGAGATTATATGGAATTAAGGTAGGGGTGGAGTCCTCGCTTAGGCCTTTGGACGTGGAAGGCCCATGTTCACGATTCAGATCTAAGGTAGGAATGAAGGTGATTATGCTTTCCATTTGCATGGTTTGAGAGTGAGTCGAAGGTGTGACCATGTTCTGATGCCTAGAGGGGCCACACATAGATTCATTTTTATTTAGAAAAAATTCATCACTTAAAGATGATGGATTTTGGGCAAGTTCCATACCCTCTTTGGCGATCGATTGGAAATTCTCCATGTGGGATGGAGGGTACTGGATCGGTTCCGGCTATTCTTAATGGAAGGGAGACTACTGGTCCTAGGAATTTTGTTGTTGGTGCTCGAACCCCTCGTTTGAATTATTCTTCTTCCCTCCATTTCGATATACATTGAATGCACATCCTTGTTATCCTCTTCAGGCCTAGATCTGGGAGGTTCCACTACTTTCACTTCTGACCCAGCCTTCTTCTTCTTCCCTCTGCATCTGTGGCCCATTGGGCATTCATTTCCCAAGTGCCCATAGATATGACATCTGTTGCATCAGAATGGTAGATGTTTGTAATCAAGTTGTTGAAGGATTTTGGACTCTTTGTAGTGCAATTGTATTTCTTCAGCCAGGCCTGCCCGAGGAGTGAGACTAACTAGAATGCGTGTCATCCCCATGTCTCTAGTGTGGAGGAAGGGCATGTCTATTTCCATATACTTCCCAAGATGGTTCCTGATGGATCTGAAAATAGTCTCGATCCAAAGGAAAGGTGGAAGCCTTGAGAGGTGGACCCAAACTAGTAGCTCATTAGTCCTCTCCCTTTGCGCATCGAAAAGGGGATTCTAGCATTTGAAGAGGATCAGTGTCTTGCTGAAGGCCCAATTCCTTTCTAGCACCTAGCTCACTGCTTCTTTGTTGGCAAATTTGACCATGAACCAGCCCTTTGTAAGCACCAACACCTAGAAGGCTGAGTCTGACCCCTCCTTCCATTGTTGGGATGCCCATTCCTGGATGAATTTCGCTGAATAATTTTCCCCCTTGTCTTTCCAACCAATGTTAGATCTACAATCTCCATAGCTTCATCTATTGAAACATTTTCCCCTAGAATTAGGTCTAAAACCAATTCTTTCCTTTTAATTAAATTGGGTTTTTTTCCTCTTCTCCCCCTTTTTCCTCTGCTGCGTCCCTTCCTCCCTACTCGGAGTGGTTGTTTCCACATCTACTGCTTCTTATTGGGTTTCATTCAATCTTATCTCCTCCTAGATGAGGGTTCTGTCATATTTTTTCCCTCCTCCAACTTCTCTTTCTTTCTTTGATGTCCTTGATCCCCCGAGTGTAGCTTCCTCCTCTAACCTCGGTCCCTTCTTCGTTGTCGTTCCTTCCCCTAGTCCATCTTCAAGGTTGATAGCCTCTGCAAACCCTGGCCCCACACTCAACAATTTTTGCTTCAACTGCCTGTGACTGTGGGGCTTTAGGGTTTTCTCAACTTGTATTGCCTTCCCCAATTCAATTTCTACACTAAGCCCTTTTGTGGTCCCTAATCCTAATCCACAACTGATTACCACACCTTCTAACCATCCTGAGAAAAATTGACTATGAGGGAGGGTTTTTGGTGAACTTACCGATGGGATTTTTCTCGCTTCTCCTTCCAAGTCACTCTAAGTCTACTTCTCTTGAATGCAAGAGAAATCCTTCCAATTTCTTAGGAAGGGAAGACCAAAATTACCTTCTAGTTGCCCCGGTGTAACCTTCCTATTCCATACCTCCTCTGAGTCATCTGGTTCCTGCCCTAGACTTCCAGTTGGATAGATGTATCATTTTATGTTTTGTTTTGTGACTTCCAGGCCCTCGACCAACAGGATATCTCCAGGTTCGGGGACTAGCTCAATGTTGTCATTTAGGAAATCCATCCTCCTGCCGGCTGCTCCTTGGGAAAGGCGAAAGGTGTTTAGGTAACCATTAGCCATAAATTCCTATGATAATCAAACCTCCTTTATTCCCTCCAATTGCAAGCTGTTGCCTGGGCAGAGTTAAAATTTAAAATTGTTTTACCGACCCTGTTTTCATGTCCATTGTTGCTTTCTTACGCCGCACATGTGATTCCCTCAGATGCATCCTGGAGCTTGATCGCTAACCTAATCTTGTTGTCGTTGATTCAAGACTCTACTCTAAGGCCTTTACCAAAGCTTCTTCTAGCCTGCTGCCTTTCGCACGTGGCCTTGTTGTTGTCTAGACCTCATGGCCTCCACCTGCAAGCCATCCTGTTCCTATCTCCACCTGGTTCCATTGCTCAGAACCCTAGTTGTGCTCTCCTCCACCATCATCTTTTGGTATTGTTATTGATAACAAAGAAGACAATAAAACTCTTGATCAAGATTCTTTAGTTTCACAACTACAGTTATTAAATTTCATTGAAACACCTGATCCCACAGGAAAGTACTATACCACTATGTTTCGAATCATTTCATTTTTTAAAGGAAATGTCGTATAAAATCTTTAAATAAAAGGATGAGTAGCTTGTATAAATCTATGAAGTTCCATTCAAACTTATATGCGATAGGTTGCAGCAATCCTTCCAAGTTTTTTATGATCCAATAGCTGACATATTAGATAATGGATGCAATCAATTTTTTTCTCCATTAACTAACTATGAGAGTCAGGATCAAGATGATAAAGGTTTCATCACTCAAACATTTCAATCAGTAGAAATATCATCACAAATCTTATCTAAAAATATACAAGGTGATAAGGATGAAAATGGCATTTCAGTTTCATGGCATAGATGCCATCAAGAATAGATGTACAATTGCTTAAATCAATCGAAAAATAGTGCATATATTTTGGAATATCCTTTTGAAAAGTTCCTAGAGTAAACAACGAAAATCAAGTATTTCCTTATCTTTTCATTCATTGACAAATTTCTATTGGGTTTTATAATCTCACTTTGATCACAAACAAGTTAATGTAGCAAAATCCACTAATGTATATCATGCTTGAATAGCTGCATTGGCTGTTTCATTTCACCTAACCAGCAGTCAGATAACTGATTAGAGTAAGTAGGTAGGATTTCAGTTTGATTAAATTTAGTTTTTCAACAGCAAGTTTATTTCAAATCAAATTTCAGTGTAGCATGTGCTAGATTTCAGTTTGTAGAAAAGGTTAAGATTTCAATTCAGGATTTTCAGTCATAAAGATTATACAACAAATCATGTGCATGCTTGGGATCTTCCCAATGGATCATGCCACTAGTCAATGATGTTCTTGACATCTCACAAGGAGATGCCATTGCCAAGTGGGCCACTGTTAGGTTCCTATAATAATAGGGATCATAATTTTCAATTGACTATGTTAAGTATTGTAATATTGTAGATACCTTTTCTTTTCTGCAAATGTTTTACCATATTAAAAATGTAAAGAGGGTATGTTCTAAAAGAATAATCAAAGGACAAAAAGAAACAAAGATCAAAAATAATATTAAATATGAACCCCACCAAAAGGAGATAAAAATAGATCATGAAAGTATGCACATTCAAATGCCACTCCTCTTTGTTTACCTTCTGTAAATAAGATTATGTGCAGCTTGTCAAATGCCACAATCCATGATGATCAAACAGTTTAATCATGATTCATTCATGTTTTAAATTTCATGCTGATAGATAGTGAATAAATATCTGACTAAACCATCTAATCTTAGCAGATCATTAGTTAAGTAGAGAATAAATGTCCTTATCCATTTAATCTAGGCCATTGGACATTATAAGATTAGAATTAGATAGTTTTCTTAGCAACGAAAAATAAGAGGGTCAACAAGCTCAAATGCACCCAATAAATGAAGAAAAATAAATGTGAATAAATGTAGAGAATAAATCTTAGCATATCATTAGTTAGGTAGAGAATAAATGTGCTCATCCATTTAATCTGGGCCATTTAACATTATAAGATTAGAATTACATAGTTTTCTTATCAACGAAAAATAAGAGGGTCAACAAGCTCAAATGCACCCAATAAATGAAGAAAAAACGTTAAGGTAAATAATGGGTAGGCAGAAAAGTTTACACAAGGTACAGAAAACAACATTCAGTTTGTTTCTTACCACTAATATCTTACTAGTTCCTGCTTCCTAATTCAAAAAATCCATTCCCTCATCATTTTCCATTATTCTAACATATTTCCCTTGAAAAATCACCCCTACCCCTTCATTTTACTATTCCCCGCTTATTAGTTTCCATTTTCCGTTAAAACCAACTAAAACCATTTATCCTAAGTTTTAATAATGTATCGAGCCCCGCCAACCACACCCCAAATCAGCCCTTTCAACTCCACCGCACGATAACCCTTTGATATTCCACCCCTCGCTCCAATGGCCCATATACATATCGTGCACTCCCATCATCTGACAATTAAAATCCCAAAAGCACGCGAGATCGTGGTTTTTTCCAAGCACCCTTTTGCTATGTGGCAACCCCATGTTACATCGCATGCTCTCAAAAAATACCACACTCCACTCAAAAGTGGTGTGATATGCCACAAAAACACCTCCCATTCCATGGTAGCCCCTCAGAAGACTGACCTCCAGCTGTCACCTCCTACCCGAAAGCCTCCTCGGACTGCTACATTGTGTATCCCTGGAATCCTTATCTTCCATTGCTTTGCAGCATTGCTAATCTACCCATGCACAATGTAAAAAATTTACAGAGTTTCCACAAAAATGGATTCCACCATTCCCCTACCTCTATTTAAAATGAAGAAATGAAAATACTTTTCCAAAGAGAATTGAGCCATCCACAGTCCGAACTCTATCCACAGACATCTCAGTTCAACAAAGCCTGGTTGCCTTCCCCACAAACATATTATTTATTAATAATTGTTTTATTTTTCAGGTGATTAGCATAATGGGAGCTTGGACAAACAATTTTGATACTAGTTCCAAAATCTGTTTACTCCAAGATTCATAAGGAAATGTATTGGAAGGCTTTATTCAGAAGGAAAAGACAATTATCATAAAGTAAGAAGAAATTATTTGCACAGAGGCAGTAATGGTTAAAAAATAGATAAATCTCATAAAGTAAAAGAGAATAAAGAAATTATATATATATATATATAATATATATATATATAATACCTCTTTTTACCCCTTACTTCACCAAACCCTATTAATATAAAGTTCTGGACTTTATATTAATTTATCCCCACAAGCCTATACTACCTCTTCCCCCTGCAAAGTCAACCAATCGCCCACCCTGCACTAAGAATTAAACCCCTTAAACCCCCTTCATATTTATTTTCCTCTAGATTCGTAAAAAAAAATGAATGGTTAAAATTCCATATCATATGCTCAACTCATCCAACACTTAACACTAAAAAAGAATGTGAAATCAATGGTTTTCCCAACCCGTCTTTTTACTACATGGAAACCCCACGTTATATCGCGTCCTCTGAAAAAATACCACCTACCACTCAGTGCAATAATCCATTACCTGTTTTGGTTTTAAATCTTATAAATTCTACGGGAATATAGGGTGGATTAAGTTCAAGTAAAATATAGAGATATGAGAATGCGGTAATATTTCAGAGCTATGGGTGAAACCATACTTGAGGTAAAATTACATAGCTACAAACAATATGAGATGAAGGTTGTGTAATGGGATTCAAAGGTAAAATGGTTTTACAGCGACACATGAATCAAATTCATGGATGCCATGAATTTATCAGAGAAAATAAAAGGGAAAAATTAACATGAAATTAATGTGAGAGCAAAGATACCATTCATGATGGTTTTGTGAATTCATGGAAACAGAAGACAGAACTACGGATTGGAAACAACACATGGTTTTTTAGAAATTTAATTATAAATTTCATTTAAAATATTTTGGAAATATTATTCAAATATATATATTATTATATATTTTCCAAAATATTTTGTGACACTAATGGATGATAAAACAATAGGGCAGTCAGAGGATCAACAAGCAGTTGAGTGAATTAGAAGAAAAAGAGAGATACATCTGCATCTACTAGTTCATCTTCTAGCACAGCCACAAATTTGGGTCCACATCCTACTTGGTCCCACTTCCACAGCAACAACATTTGCACAACACATTCCACTAGAACTATTAATCTACAATAGTAAGAGCTTTTTAGTTCATATATATTCTAAAAATGTCCTATCTATTAGACACATCATTTACTGTAAATAGTTTGTAAATTTTGTATAAATACATTAGCTATTGAAGTATAAAGGGTGGATTCTAGACATTTCTAGGGTGAATTTCTAGACATTTCTATATTAAACACTATCTTTAGAACTTGATCTAGTCTTGTTTTCTTGACACCTGAGCACATAGCCCAATGGTAAAATACATCCCTCTATCCATCTAAGTCGGTGATCCCACTACCAAATCAAAATCAAAACCCAAGTACAATCATAACTAGCCTAAAATCAATTAACTAAAAATGGTTAAATCATAAAGAGAGAGCCCTCTCTAAATGTTAGGAAGGCTAGATCCTAATCTCCAATGTAGGTTTGTGGTTAATTCTATCATTTCTTTCATAACAAATCTAGAGAAATTTTGGAGTGATAATAATGTGCATGCCATAAATCTAGGAAAAGCGACACTTAGCGGGAGGTTTCTGAAATGATCCTTGCATGTAACCTCTAGCTACTAAAAATAGATCCTTCAATCAGGGATGCCTTTGCATGCTACCTTGGGAGAGGTAGTCCATGCATGCAAATCAATTTTGCTCAGTCTAGGAGGGAACTGGTCAATCTGAAGGTAGATGCATCAGTCTGCAATCTTGGGATGAAAATTTGTGCAGTTTTTAGGCTGAGGAGAGATGGTTGTCCTAGAGGGATTCTGCAATTTCTGAGAGGAACAGTTGAATGTCTCCCAGGATTACACAATTTATGGGCTAAGTATCTGTCCTAGGTCAATCCTCACAATTTTCTCAAGCAAGCATGTCTGACTATATCTCGCAATTTCTAAGTTGAGCAGCTATCGTGGGTCAGATGTCAAAATTTTCTCAAGGACTCCTATCTGGCAGTATTGCGCATATTCTGAGATGAGAAAGCTATCTAGATGGATTTGTGCAATTTCTGCTAGCTTCTGGGTTGGTTGTCCCAAAGGGATTGTGCAATTTATTGGAGTAGTAGATGACTGCTACCCAGAATTGGGGAATTTCTGGACTGACTAACTCTCCTAGGGTGAATTTCACAATTTTTGAGAGGAAGACTGTCAAGAAGAATTGCAAAATTATGGAGCCCAAATTGGTTTCCAACTAGGTTTACGCAATTTCTGGAGGGAAGGTTGTTTTCCCTTTAGAATTGTGAAATTCCCAGAGGGATCTGCTCAATGAGCAACTGAAACTAAGTTCAGAAAGTAGCCTATGAAGGGAGTGGAAAAAGCTTGCATGCACAGGCTGACAAGACTCTATGAAATAGATGAAGTTGGTGTGCTTGACAATGCAAGACATGCTACTAAGGATGGTTGGTAGGGAGGTTCAAAAACGAAGCTAAGGAAAACTTTTGGAGGGTGGTTGAAGCCGCTACAGCACTTGGAGACACACTAGTAGAACTCCAACTCTCTTAAAGGACCTTGTTCATGAAAATCAAGTCTAATACCTCTGGAAGTATTGTTCAGTTCCTTGTTCGTCTTGGTTCCCCACTTGCTTGATTATAAGATGTAGCATCTATGAAGCTCTTGGTCAGTTGACACACATTCCAAGCCAATCCAACATTGTTTTGTCAATTGGGGATGAGGGGTATATTTGTGCACAAGCAGTATAGTCGTCAGAGTTTTAGTTTCATCTTTGGTGTTGCTCTACTACTAGTATGCCTAGACAGTACCCCGACAAAGTCATGCAGGAACACAAGCATCACTCTGGTGCCAGCAAGCCTTGTCTGTGCAGGAAGCCTTTCTCTTCTTTTGCCTTATTCATTTTTCATTTTTCGAAATTTTTTACTTTTCATAACTGCACATAGCACTTATTCATTTCATAGGCAGACGAGGGATCCCAACTTATCTAGAGAAAAAGATGGTTTTCCTTCAGAGAAGTAGTTTACATATACCTCTGACATGATTGTTACGGTTTTCCACCTCACCTTACTCTGCTTGTATGAGCTAATAAGGATTAACCCAAAACCAATCGATTAGAGTAGGTGATGCTAGTTAGCGCGCAAGGATTGTGTTTTCGCCAAGGTTCACTTCAAACAATACGTTTTTTCCATTTATGCATCATGGACTGGAAGTAGCAAGTTCTTCATAAGGGAGTAGACAATAGGTAACCAAATGTTGATAGATGTACAAGTCATCTTGTACTTTACCCAAGAGTTTCACATGATCCATGTGAAACTAACCTATAAAAGAAAACATGCAAACAAAACAAAATGCAAAGCAAGAAGCAGAAGAAAATGCGTAAGCAAAGTGAATGAGCAAACAAACAAGAAAGAAAACAAACAAAATGAAAAGAAAACATGCATGAAATGAAACAACTTAAAAAGAAAACACTACTCCTACTCCTAAGCTAATAGTGCATGGGTCATCTCACAAGAAGTGAAACTTCCAATGCAGTGACCAGCACATTGGTTGACCCATGTTGGTGAAGGTATGGTTTGTGAACAACACAGGTGTACGAAGCAACAGATGTGAAAGATAAAAAAATGAAGATAGACACACTCCAAGCTTAAATGCATCCACAAAACAAAAATGAGTGGAAGTGCATGACCTACAGTCTATAGACATACCATGTTCCAATGCAGTGACCATCACATTGGTTGACCCATGTTGGTGAAGGTATGGTTTGTGAACAACACAGGTGTACGAAGCAACAGATGTGAAAGATAAAACAATGAAGACATACACACTCCAAGCTTAAATGCATCCACAAAACAAAAATGAGTGGAAGTGCATGACCTACTGTCTATGGACATACCATGATGTTGTGTGACACTACATGTAGATGTTGAGCACACAGATAATCTTGACTGTGGCATGCAAGCACATGTGAGGAAGGTAGGCCACCTATGTGGCACAAGCATGCTTGCTAAGTAAGATTCCTCCAATGCATGAGTGATGGGATCATGTTGTTCAAGTGTAGGAAATGAAATATGAGTGTTGGATTATTCTTGAGTGCATATAGATGAGTGATGAAGAGCCTTGGGTGTTTTAATAATTTCTTGATCAGAAATGAAGCCAACCTCTGGACACCAAGGACCTGACATAACCATCATCTCGCGCTAAAGTGCCTCAATAGCCTAGGGAGTTTTTACGTTGTTGACAGATGGATGACCGTAAATCAGTGGCTTAGATGGATTAAAAATGAGTGAATCAACATCATGACTGGATGATGAGGTAAAGAGATCATGACAACCAAGCTCAGAAAATCCATGATGTGGGGAAACATCCTCATGATTCGATGAATCGCACAAAGGGGTGGATGAGAAGAAAGAATGCTCATCCTCTGTGTTTCTAGAAAATATAAATGAAAAGTCAAGTGGATTTTCAATGAATAGATTATCCTCTCCATTGTCAGATGATGGACTGACACACGGTGTGTCCTGCACATGATCAACAATGGGTGCTTTCGTGGATGGAGATACACATGAAAAATCTAGGATTGTAAGGTCACCAAGGAGGTCAGGAAAAAACGAAGGAGGTATTGATAGACAGGGATGGTCCTCTGCTGCTGGTGGATGTTCAAGTTCCCACTCACACTCTTCATGAATGCCAGCACATGTTGGTTGTGCAACACCAACTCCGTCGACAGATTGATCCATGTTCAAAACAAGTGTAGAGTCTAGAAAGGAAGAACACAAGACAATGAAATCTGGAGGATGATCATAATATGAATATGGAGGTCGAGGTATGAAATACATGTGATAACCCATGGGATTCCCAACCAAGTCTGCACAGAAATTGGAAGGAGCAATTTTGGGAGGACATGATGGTTCAACAAATGTGTGTGCATGTTGTCTCACATCACTTTGCGGTGGTGGAGCTATTTGATGAGGGGATGGAGGACAATCACTTTTGATAGCGATTGTGCAACTCCATTATCAAAGTATGTTGAGTGCGGTTTGAGGTTGAACTTCTTCTTGGGATTGACAAATTTGATAAGGCAATATTCAAATCTATCTATGAGATAACAAAATGTAATGTGACATTTCGGGGCTTCAAACATGAATAGACGAAAGCGCTCCAAAACTCCATAGGTGATTTGTGGGGGGGCTTCCATTGATCTAAAAAAATTTATCAAGTACTTCAAGATCAAAATGGTGGAAAACAAATTTGATTACATCACTTAACTGATTGAATGCGTGAATAGAGTTATGAGTTAGTGTGCCACACCATTACAATAGGTGGTCGCAAAGTGTGTGTCCGAGTAGCGAAAAAAGACCTCTATTTCATTAAAATATTCCATGCCCCTCATGAGCACATGGAAGTCATCTAAGTGCTCAAGGAAATCTAGATTACCTTCAACATCATATGTGATTCGTGACAAGTGATCCCAGGATTCCCTCTCAGTGTGAAAGATATGTCTATTGGACAGACATTTTAGAGGACGAACTATACCAAACTCCATGATAGACATGCAAAGACTCAAAAAAAAATGATGAGGGATCACCTTGTCATCTGGCCCTCCTTTTATCACTATAAATTTTGATGGCGGTGCACACGCCAACATGTCACGGGATCTCCCCGGTAAGAAGTCCCAATTTGGCCTCAAACTGTTTTGTGTAGGAGTCCCATTAGATCGCATGGTATCACCTTGACCCCAGTTTCACGTAGAGGCATGTAAGATGTCCCTATTGGCAACAAGTGTGTGACATATGCAACAAGTCAAGCAAGGTGCACGAGTGGTTCTAACACACAGAGGGTGAGGTGAGTTCCCCTTGGAAACCTATGATAGCACGGAGTTAAGAAGGGAACAAATGAGAAAATATGCATCAAAACAAGGAAGGAAAGTTAGCTAGCAATCCAAAGTGATGGTTAAACCAACAACATATTTAAGTAAGATTCATACATGCATATACAGAAAATTGCTACATATTCATGCGTAAGAAAACATATACATATATCATTTAGACTAAATAGATCATTGAAATGCAATACAACATATGCATGAAACATGTTGGATTTTTTATATTAAGAAGTGTAAGTTCTAGTCATACAATACATCCATGATCGACCACTAGTTCTGACAACGAAATGTTACAGTCACTACCGCCTTCTCCTCCAAAGAGATATACTAGCTCTGTGCAGTGGAGAAGCCAAGGCTCATTACAATACTATCCAAGCTTTCTCTAAGATACTCCTATTGGAATCTTGGGTGACCAACAACCTATACAATGAGTTATGAGGGACTATTTATAGCAAAGGGTGGGGTGACCCCTGACATCCCCCTTTGTGATTGTTCATCTACCCTCATGACTCTTCAACTACTCTATGACTGTTACATTCAATTATCAACGCTTGAACTTCCACTTGATAAGACATTACATACAATCTGCACATGTACCCATGTGAGGAAAAATGGCTTAAGCAAGCCATGCAGGACACCACTACCACTCGGACCATTGTGGTGAGACCAACTCATTCACATCCTTATGATGGTCGATGGTAGCGAACTAATGCCAAGCTTGGTCATCCATGATGGTGTCCGTGTGCTCAATGGTGACATCCTAATGGAAACAAACTGTTGCCTCTGTTGCATCCAGATACACTAATATGGACCCTCTTGCCAACTTGTTTCATAGCATGCACATCATCGTCTTGAATGTGGCTGGACCAACAACTTACTGATGCATAGTGTTTGTGTTGATCTGCAAGTGTGTGTTGGTGACCATGCGGATGAAGCTGTCGAAGCACATGTTCAACTCCAGTTGGACTTGCTTCTTGTATTTGCCTCAGTGAGTGTGCCAAATGGGTGGGATCGCACGTCTGTGCATAATGACATGCATGCTTCTGAATTCCCTTACATGCAATCAAAAACACTTCTCACCTTGTCTGCTCTGTGCCAACTGCTGGGATAGATCTATAAGTTATGTGGATGCAATTTCATCCGTCTGTGCATGTTGTGCCCCCCGCTATACCCGTTCCTACTGCAAATCATTCTCTCATCTATGCAACTTCTCTTCTTCCTCAAGTTGTTGCTTCAACACCTAAAACTCCTTCTCTATTCCTTTCTCTACCCTCGTGCGATTGCCTTGTCACACCATCACCTCATAGCCTCAATCTCAAAAGCTTCTTTCATTGAGTCGGTCTACTTGGAACTTTCTTCTTTAATTCACCTCTATGTTGTCAACAACCCTTTTCTTGCACTCACCGCATGATGGTGTGCTGCCATCTTATCTTGATGTCCTTATCTACTAACAACTTGATGTCGTCATAGGTAGGTAAGCTCATATACACTTGCTTGGGTGCAAACTCCATTGTGCTCTCAATGGTGTCCTTTGTCTTTGGTCTCCAAAAGGCCATTGTACTTGTGTTGCTAACAGATAGACGAATGTCTGTGATTCTTAGAGATGTAGTAACACTCATGTCAAGAAATCTTTCAGTCAAAACACAAAACAAACTTGAGGACGGACTTCCAACATAACTATGTCATTGATCATGAAGGTTGCATAATTTCCGCTTGGAGGTCGGGAGACTAACTGCCAAAATTGTGCAAGGCATTGGTTGGGCTATCATGAGGCTGACTGACTACTGGAACAATACAATGCATAGTCCAGTCTTGCCTACTGAGGAATAAAACTACACAATGCACAATTTCAGTGAACAGTGACATGCAACCAGAAAACTACATTGCATAGTTTCAGGGACCAGTAGAACACTACCATCAAGAATTACGCAATGCAAGCCTGGAGGTTAGTGCTAGACCAGACTTGTGTGATTTCTAGAGGGAAGGAAGAGCCTTCACTTCCGAAAATGTGCATTGCTAGCTGGGCAAGGCACGATCCGAGCCAAGGTAGCCTAAGCTGACCAAATGGTGACTGCAACATGAGAAGTCTAAATGCATGATGAGATGAGTGCAAACAAGAGTGAATGATCATACATGCAAACAATAAGTGTAGGATTCAAGAAATGGGAAAGCATACATGTGTGTGAAGTGATTTTCCACAACGACGACCATTCGTGCAAAAATAGTGTCATGCATGCGACAAAAGTGAGACGTGAATGGAAACTGAAATAATGTTTCTACAAGCTAACATACATTGAAACAATAGCAAGCACTCAATGAAGTCAAGAAGAAAACACTCACATGAAGTGAAACACAAAAAGTGACAGAAACACAGCGCGAGATATGAAAAGTGAGCTTACCCAAAAACTGTTGTAGATCTAACCCGAAATGATATAGATCTGATAAGAAAATATAAGATAATGCAAATAAACCTAGAAATAGATAGAAATGATTCTTTATTATCAAACCCTTAAGGTAGGGCAACACCATACATTCACTCCTTAAGGAAGGAGAACACTCCACAAGCCATATGCTTG